>OZ018389.1:59495145-59753145 GCA_963969525.1 Ontholestes murinus | reverse complement strand
CTGCTCGGCCTCGCTGATATATTCGTTGTCCTTGATTTTGTCTTCGTGTAAATACTGTACATTTCCACCGTTTTTTAACACGGCTCACAAGAACTTTTCACGCAGATCATCTTGTTTAACGGACATGACTATTTTATCACGCACCATATTTTCCTCCTCCTTGACCTCGCAGGTGGACGCCAGGGTCTTGATATGTGTGATAAATTCCCCTATGGGTGTCCTTCCTTCATTTTAGCAGATAAGAACTTATATCTCTCGTAGATCAAATTCTTTTTCTCACAATGCTTTGTAAATGCCGTTAATCCCTCACACAGCCTTGACTCTTTTATGTCCAGTTTTAGGGTAATAAAAATTTACAGTCCTCTTTCCCCAATTAGAATTAAGATGATTGTGATTTTTACACCCGTCTTCGCTGTCCCTCCTTCCGGTCGCCATCATGAAAATTTCGAACTTTTGTAGCTACGTGCTCCAGATTTTTGCTACGTTTCCAGAAAAATTAATTTTCTGTGGTACATTTAGGGACTTCATAATGCGTCGTTTTGGCAAATTAACGTTTTTAAATTTATATTTTACTAGGTTTCCACCTGACACCATGTAAATATAGGTTATGATTAAAAGGCTGATCGTGTTACTTCGATACGTTCTATTTAACTGCCAGGCCGATATTACCGCACACATATCACGTGTCACACAATATACATATTACGCCTATTTGGTTGCATATAATACATACTAATCTCTACGGTCCTAAGATCGACCCTTGTGGAATACCACATAATATAGGAGTAAACTCAGATACATTCCCTTTAAATGCGAGTCGTTGAACTCTGTTCTGGAGTAGAAACTCATGAGGGCCACAGTCGAAGGTCAAAAAATAGGGATGTAAGGCCACAGATAATTTTACCGATAAAGGCTCGAACTGCATCATTCGTTGAATGTTCCCATTCTGATTATTGTTAAGAATTTGATTATCCTCCAGAAAAATTAATATTTGCTCGAACAGCAGTCTCTCAATTTTTTTTATATTATCGACAACAACGAAATTAGACGGTAATTGTTGATATCGTCGTGTGAAACTTTTTATGGAGTGGGATAACGGTTACTATTTTTAAACATGTCGGAAATATGTTCGAATATACATGTTTATTAATTTAGTTAGAGGGCTTAAGAGATGACATCTTTTAAGTATTTTAGGGATCCAACTGGCATACCAAATATATACCATATATCTCGAGAGTTAGTACTTTTTAGCGATGTGATAGCCCCCACACTTCATTCATGCTTAGTTCTCGAAAGAAAATTTAAGCCATTAAAACGTGTGCTTATAAATGCCAATGGGTCCACATTTTGTGGTGATAAGTTGGATAGAATGAATTCCACAATCGTGGTAAAAAATAAGTTATAATTATTAGGATCTATATCACTCGGGTTATCATAGTTTTTTTAGATTATATGAATGGATACATTGCCTTTGGTTTATTGGCTGATTTAGTAATATAGTTTGCAACAAGCCAGATAATCCCAGTTAAAGACCTAAAAGGCCTGACCGAAAGGACTCGAGATTAGCCACGGAAGTCAAAAGACCCATTAAAATTAAATGGGCCATCAGCAGGTTCGAACCGTTTAAGTCCGCGGGACTGGATGGGATTTATCCTATTCTGTTACAAATGGGCATAGAGAAACTGGTGCCGCACCTGTTAAAAATCTTCAAAGCCTGCCTGGTATGGGTATACCAAAATCATGACAAAGCGTAAGGGTAATCTACCTGCTCAAGGTATAGTATAAGGTAGGTAGAATAGCTGATCTAACGCCAAAGTCATACAGATCTAACTATCTTCATTATTACTAAAAACAATGGAAATATTGATAGATATGCACATAAGGGACGAGATACTGGGGAAAGATCCCCTCAACATCAGGCAATATACATACCAGCCGGGTAAGTCAACAGACTCGGCGCTGGACGACCAATAACCTCTCTCGTAGATGCACAAGCAAGGAAAGGAGTCCCGCCAAGCTTTTGTAAATTGATCAGGGCCAGCCTAGAGAAAAGGACAATCATATCCATTTAGGGGGGGTGGGGGGTTGCATACCATTAAGGCTAAGGCAGGGGAGGCTGCTCACAAGGAGGAGTGCTGTCTCCACTACTATGGGCAACACTAGTAGATGATCTAGGAAAACGGTCCAAATAGGATATCCACTGCCTAGGGTACGCAGATGACCTAGTCATTGTCATCAGGGAGTTGTCTCGGGGCGAGCACAAAGAGCTCTAAACATAGTAGACAATTAGTGTAAACAGGAGGGATTGGCAATTAATCCCCAAAAAACACAAATTGTCATCGTCACAAAAAGATGAGCACTGCAAGGCCTAAAGCTACTGACGCTCGATGGTAAGGAAATTCCCTCCGTAGGGGAGGCCAAGTAACTGGGAGTAACCTTCGATGCCAAAATGACGTGAC
The DNA here is from genome assembly GCA_963969525.1 of Ontholestes murinus. Lineage (NCBI taxonomy): Eukaryota > Metazoa > Arthropoda > Insecta > Coleoptera > Staphylinidae > Ontholestes > Ontholestes murinus. The sequence continues at coordinate 59,750,686 of OZ018389.1, read as the reverse complement.
ACATAACAAAGGCCACCAAAAAAGCACCAATAGCATTGGGCAGGTGTAGAAAAAATTGGGGAATAAACCCTAAAATGACCTTATGGCTTTACACTAGGGTGATAAGACCCATGATAGCCTATGGCGGTGTGGTGGACTAGGACAACGTAAAAGGGGGCGATAGGACTCCAGCAGTACACAAAAACTAGCATGTCTCAGAACAACAGGAGCCCTAAGCATCACCCCAACAGCAGCCCTAAAAGCCATCTTAAACATACCACCATTAAACATCTTTATTCAAGGAGAGGTCCGTATCATATAGACTGATGCAAGAACAGATGTCCATAATCCGATCACACGGAAAAACACACCAACGACTAGAAGACGAGCTGAAAGCTAACGCGATCACAACGATTCCAAGTGATGCCATGGTGAAAAAATACAATTTCGAAAGGAAATACAAAGTACTGATTCCGAAAAGAGAAGACTGGGCCGAAGGCCAACCCACCAAAGCAGAATCAAATTGGATCACGGGCGTCTCAAAGACCAACAAAGGGGTAGGAGCCAAACATTTCTGTCAGTCTCACCAAGGACACCACGGTGTTCCAAGCAGAGGCGATAGCTCTTCACCACTGCACAAGAAAAATAGCAGGACAAGACACCAAAAGTAGGTCAATTGCTATATTCTCCGACAGCCAGGCGCTACAAAGAGCACTAAGCTCCACACAGGTCGAATCTAAGCTAGTGTGGGACTTTATATGAACTTGGCAGTCACAAAAATGTAACAATCACATGGGTATAAGAACACGGAGGACATCCGGGGAACGACAAAGTAGACGAATTGCGTAAATAAGGCTCGTCAAAAGCAGTTATTGGCCCGGAACCCTTCTGCGGAAGAGACAGACAAAACAGTTCTTTAAGAAACGATCTCCAAAATTCACGACCAAACTTGTGAATCAAGACAGGAAAATGGTCAAAACAATAGTAGGCCTGATGACAGGACACTGCAAGCTCAACAAACATGAGCAAAATAAGCTTGGTGAAAGAAGCACCATGCAGATTCTGCTTAGAGGAAGAAGAGGACTCTTTCCACATCCTATGCCATTGCGGGGGCCTAGCAAGGATTAGATATCAAAAACTGGGCACTACAAACCCAGGCGCGGAGACCTATATCCAAGTCCCTCTGGCAGGGCTAATACGACTAATCAAAGAGGCAAAGCTAGAGCTGGTCATCTGTGATAAATAGGGATCCACAAGAGATCTGAAAAGGTCGCGGTTTAAAGGCGCTGGTGCCACCCATATAACATCTACATCTACAATATGGTTTGCATTGGCTAGTTGTTTTGCACGTTTTAAAGCAAAATTGTAGTCAGAATTGAATTTTGAGTATATTGTCTTCAAGTTTGATAACCGTGGGCAGGCCTTTTTCTTTGTTGTATCATACCACATTGTTATTGATTGTTTTTGTTTTCTTTTGTGGAAAACATTAGAAAAAAATCGAGTAGTTCAATAAAATAAGCAAAAGCTTGCTGAACCAGCTGAGCATTTATCAATGCACGAAAAATCTGTATTACGCAATATACGGAATAGCTCTAACTTACTATGTTCAGTGACTGGTCTTATCATTTGTATAATAGGTGTTCTAACTGTATCCGTCTAAAGAACCTTGAGGAGAATTCCCATATGGTCGGATAAACAGTAATCTAATGAAAAACTATTTGCTTCTCTCTTTGGAATTTTTGTAAAAACATTGTCCAAGCTGTTTGTCTTATGGCGAAAGTTACCAACTCTCGAAGGCCATAGGATGATAAGAGATTATTCACATCACATGCAAGGTGATCCTCGGTCAGAAACAGATCATTAAAATCGTATTTGTTAAAATTCACATATTTCAACATATTTCCTAGAACATCAAGAAACGTTATAAAATTGCCATTAGGAGACCTGTATACATTAATGATAATGATATCTTGCTCATGAAGGTATGTAGCAGCGGTTTCGCAGTATTTTTCCACAGACAGCGCGTTTATGAATTCAATTTCGGCCTATTAAGTGTTGTTTTTTAACAGTTGCAAGACACCTCCATGGCTATATATTGATCTAACAAAATTCGATGCACAGGTATAGTTCTTTATGTTTAAATAGAGATTTCATATGGATGTAGCCAGTGCTCACTTTTGCACATTACAATTTGTTACCAATGGACTGTATGTTAATAAAATATATGTGGAAGTAATCACTTTCTTCAGGAGTCTTGATTCGTACGTTGGTTGCGCAGTTCCCGATCTGATTATAAAATTTTTCTTGGGGATATATGTTGTGAGGAAGTTAAATCGTCTCAGTTTTACGAGTTCTAGCCAAGTGTCTGCTGACAATAATGTATCTAGATACTTGTAATCGGTATTCAACTTAAACGCCTTATTTCTGCATATGGTATTCAACTCTGTTATCTCTTTACTAGACTGGGTGGATGTCTCGCTTTCAGATAATCGGGGACGGATTTTGTGTAGATTATGTCCATACAATGCTCTTAGGTGAAGCCATGTTTATGTTGCTGTTTCACCCAACAATTTTTTTAGCAGAGGTTCTATTCTTATTTTTCTTCTTTACATCCTCGGTCTCTTCGTCTTTCTTACGTGGTACGTTTTTCCAAAAGAGATGCACTGCGATCCAGATTTAGCAAGTGAACCACATATACACTTTTTTAAATTTATATCCGTTATTTTAGAAATTACTTTGGCACTCCCATCACGACCATCCCAACTGGTTGCCATCTTTGTATAGTCTGATTAGAATGATAAGTTGATCTTAGTTATTTAAATGTTATATGCTCTAATAATATATATCTAAAAGTATTGGTGCATTTCATCTATGACAATTTATCAAATCTTATCTATCTCTTATGTTGAAGTTAAATTAAGATACAATAAATTTTGATACTTATTTATATGATATTATATTACCAATTAAGTTAATTTATAGTTACTATATACAGACATTTTAGGAAATAAAAAGAACTGACTATTAAACACCGACAAACTTAAAGCATTAGCTAAAATATTAACTAATTGCAGCACGCAGTCACACCAAATGAATACATTTATGTGCTGAGCTACATCTAATTTAATTGGAGCGCATCTCTGCACGCTCCTATTTATTACTAGCAAAATATGTGGGTTGGCTTATGGTTCTGGATATTCCGAGTTGACGTCATGATTCAGTATTCAACGTAACTCATTTCTAAAATCTTAAATAATTCCACCACCTTAATTTAAAATGTAGGAGTAATAAATATGGACAACTCGATATTACACCATCCGTACAATTAATAATTGAAATATCAACAAGCGATTTACTTTATATAAATATATTTATCTAAGAGAATTTTAGTGAAATATAAATATAGATAGGAGTAATTATCAATTATTATACAGTATAAATACCCGGCGCATTCACCATATCTGTACAGCGCAAATGTATTTTTTAATCTTTTTATAGACATGTAATGTACAATTTACTGATAATTGATATTATACATTGCATACAATTATTTTTGCTGCTCAAGCAATATCTGTTATCTGTCATGTGCTCCAACATCAAGAATAATGACGATATTACTTGATGGGCGATTATATTGCAATATTAGGTTATGCAATCGCATTGTCACATACCTAAACATAATGGTTATACATATTTTACCACGCATTCAATCGGAACATACATATTATTATTTTTAAACGCTTAAGTAAATGTTTTCGTATTTTCAAATAATTATTAGTTAATTTTCTACAACGAACTAAAAACGAAAAACATTTTATTATTAAATTACGCTTAAGTAAACTTTTTCTTAAGACGGTAAATATTTGTTTAAATTTATCACCTTTACATTATTTTATTTCTAGTTAAAATTGATATATTTTAAACAAGACTGTACCTATTTTGCTCCAATAGATTGAACATTTTCCACAGCGCTCCAGAATTGACTGGATTAACGAACTATTCGAAAATTTACTTTACAGCGCTGCGACGCATGTAGGTTATTGCTCATTAAACTTATGAAATCATTGCTATTGTTGTCAGGCTGAAAGAGGGTCTGTTGACAATGTCTTGAATTGTTTATGTGTAATCAAGCTGTCGCCGCCTGTGAGCGGAAGTCCCGCCTTTCATCAGATAATTGTTCCCCTTTTCCTGAATAATCCACTACACTTGATGGAATTTCCACACACACACACACATATGCATAATTATGAAAAAATTAAGGTTTCATAATAAAATCCATAATACGTAACCGCATTCCGTAATCGTAATAATAGGGCGTAAATACAATGGGTTACTTTCTTATTATTAGTGATGTGGATTTGTAATTTAAAATGTACGTTTTTATATTTCTTTGTGCAGGATAGTTTTTACAGCGTAGGAAAGTTGTGTATCAAACGTGTATAAATAAATTATCAGATGATTTGAAATGGCGATTACAATCTTCCTTCCGATCAATGGAACAATGATAATTTAGGAGTATTTATTCAAAATCGAACGTCCGGTCAGTGCAGAGCACTAGTAGATACACTAAGCTTTTTAAATGTATGTCAACTGAATAATATTAAAAAGGAAAGAAAAATTAAATTCTTGGATTTAGTTTTCGGTCACAGTGACACGTGCACGGTTAGTAATGGAACTACTTTGATACTTAATACTAGTCCTAATCATATTGCTTACAATATAAATTTTAGATGTAATAAGTAAGCATATAGTGAAATTTTTGATTACGATTTTTCTGCAGCTAATTATAATACTAGTGCATAAGGTTTATTATTTAAAAAAAAAATGTTTTTTCATGTTAGTATTAGCTCCGTAGGTGAAAATAGGTAATAAAACACAAATAGACAATTTTATTTTGTTTTTATTTTCGAGATTTTGACTGTCCGTTATAACACTATGAAAACTACTATAACAAAACGCACATCGTCTATCTGTTTCTGTATAATCATGTGCTTTATATTGTCATAACGAACATATTCAATTGGTGTAGCAGAAATTCTCCCTCTTTTAGCTTCTGTTCTATGAGATTGCAGAAAACTTAGAGCCAATGTACGTCTATATGACAATAAATTAGCTGCTTCTTTTGCGTTAGGACAAATGCGTCGCATCAAGAGCCAACTATTTACTTAATTGAAAACACAGTTATATTTCTTTCTTCACTTTTTATTTTAACTGTTAGTTAGCCATTGAGAATGGGCACATATTGCCCGAAATGTACATTTAACAGCGAAAAAATAAAAAGTGAAGAAAGGAAAATAAATGTGTTTTCAATTAAGTGATATTAAGCTTCACGTACTCAAGTAACTACATCAACTATTTACTACTGATACGTCCAATAAATAAACGAAAATTGGCAACCACCATTTTCTTTGTCTAATTCTAGAACAGTATGCAGCTACGAGTCCATCCATTTTATCCACACCTCCCATTCCTTTATTATAATTTTGAAATAAAATTAGTTGAGGAACAGCTACTTTAGATTTTGTTAGCCTTGACCAGCGTGTTGCAGTTGATATCTCTATTGGAATTATTTCGTAATTGGAGGCTCCAATAACAACTTTGTTATCCTTCCACTTATCCTTATTCAATGTCTGTCGAGGTTTTAGCCAGAGAAGTAGTTGTTTCAAAATTAATTTGTTTTGTAGTCTTAGTAAGATTTAGATTCATGAAATGTTTTCGTATTTTTAAATTATCCTTCTACTGGACTACACTCACACTTTCACTGGTAATTGATTTAAAAATTCCTCTTTGCTTCTTTTTCCAAAATGTTTTATCTGGCACCGTTTCGAATTGTACCGTTTGCACAGTAGCCTTCATTGGCTAGGTGACGAAGAAGCTTTACACTAGTAAAATAGTTATCAAAAAATATTTTGAAATCTTGATAGGGAGGTATATGTGCAGCTTTTATAAGAGAATGTACAATCTCACCACCGAGACCATACTCTTTTATTTAAGTCTTTTCTGTATTTTTCTGACATATATATCAAAAGAAATCATGTATCCATTAGCGCTACAAAGGACCCAATTTTTGTAACAAAATCTAATTGGTTTACCTTTGATATACTGCTTAGCGTAATGTCGTCCATAATATGGAATCATGCTTTCATTTAGAGATATATTTTCATCTAATCCTCCGTACTTCGGAAAGTTTTTATTTAGGCTAATTATAAGATATAATTTATACAATTTGTCAGAATGGTCGCGTTTGGAATTATCGTTTATGTGCAATTGGTGTAAAATAAGTTCAAATCGGTTCAGCCTTATACTGTCTGATAAAATTTCAGGAACGTCACCTCTGTTAGATCAATACATTCTCTTATTAGGGTATTTACCATATCCGGATAATTAAACAGCCCTCCAATAAAAACATATAATTCATCTTTCCAAATATTTAGAATTGAATTTTTGTGTAGTATTTGTTTGTACAAGTAAATTTTGCAAAACGTTATTTTAAAAAAATAATTCGAAAAAATCTTCAGGTTTTGATAATGAAGTTACTGCTTCAGGTGGAGGAATTGGTTGATATTCCAAGCTGTTTTTGTATATTGTTTTGATGATTGTTGAATATTCTGTCCAGAGTTCATAATTCTGGATCGAGGAATATTATCTTCTTCGTCAAAAGTAATGATTGATGTTGGCCGAATTTTCGTCATCCGAAATGTCGTTGTCTTGTTCAGTTTCCGTTCCTTTGTCATCTGGAGGTGTGATATACACATTGTCAGGTAAATCATCTTCTAGTTCTTCCAAAGCAAGCAGGAGTTAGTCCAAATTTAATATAATAAAAAGTGTCCAATTATCATAGAGTCCGTTCTAACAGACGACAAACTATATACGCATTTGCAGTTATAATTATAATGGTATATAAAAAATTTAAGACTCTAAAACGTTAAGTAAACATTACTCAAATGCAATTTATCAAAAGTAATTAACAAATAAGAAAACAAAAAATCTTTATTGCATATTTACTTAGCCGCCGTGAGAATCTCCATATTGTGATGGGTCCATTGTCAACAAAACCGCAAATATTAACGATCTTTGTGTGAATAACCGAATGGTTTTTTTTTCATATGTCAACAATGTGCGCACAACGATCTAAAATAATGTCCGCATAAAAACATCGACCACGTGATAAGCATATTCACAAAATGGAGCCGTCCGTTTAAACCGACATTATGCACTATTGGGTTAAATTTCGATTAATGACTATCTGGCACCAACGAAATGGACCTCGTTGTTTTTGACAACTGACTTAAACTCTGCAGTCGATAGTTTTTATGCAATATTATATACCGTAATTGACTATTTGTTCCTCGCAAAAAATATATAATAGCAAATTCCCAAGATGCATTTAGTATACTAATCGAATTAATTAAAAGTAATAAACGGCTTACATTCAGTACAAATCTACTAATTCATATTCAGATTATATGATATTTAGTAATTTGTAATCTTCATGTAAAGAACTACTTAGTCAATTATATGCATCAAACATCAACAAAATAGAATCAAACATATTTAAAAATTGTAATTTGTTTTAGAGAACGTAATAAAACTAACGGTTACCTAGCCCTAATGCACTACCTTGACAAAACAAGTAACAACCTACAGAGTACAGTAAATTTGTTTCAGATTTTTTTCAAAATGGTTATATTGATAATAAGTGTCAAGATATCATCATCATGATCAAGAAAGGGTTTGAGTGGAAAAACATATTTAATTGTGTAATTTATGTAGTTTTTTTAAATTTTTGTTAATTTGTTAAAATGTATTATTTTCAAAAGAAGACCGAAGATAAATAAATTCTTAATTCAACATTCTCATTTAATATTGACTTTGTTAGTGTACAATGCGATTGACGAGTTAAAATATTCTTTCACCTGTGACCCTGATGATATTCCAACTAGTTTCTTAAAAAAATGCATTTGTACTTTGTCACAACCCTTTTTTGTATTATTTGAGAGATCGATCAGAGAAGAATGTTTTCCAAATGTTTGGAAAACAAGTTACTTAATACCAATGCACAAAAATGGAAGCCAGGATGACGTCGTAAATTACAGGGGAATTTGTATTCAATCGGTCATACCCTAAATGTTTGAACAACTATTATCATAACGATTATCATGGGCATCATCATAATTGAAGAACAACAGGGTTTTGCGTCTAGTAGATCAACTGTAACAAATTTGTTACTTTATCAGAATTATATAGCTGATGCCTTGGAGAAGGAAGTTCAAGTTGACGCAGAGTGCAGACTGCGACTTCTCCAAGGCATTTGATCGTGTCAATCATAACATTTTGCTTCATAAGCTATCGTTAGTAGGACTTAGTAATCAAGTAGTTTGTTGGATTCGTAGTTTTTCATCAAATAGACACCAAATTGTTAAGATTGACTCTTACAAATCTAGACCTATACACGTTTTTTCTGGGGTCCCTTAAGGGTCACATATTGGACCAATCATATTTAATTTATTCATCAACGACGTAATCTCGTGTCAAGAAGTTTGTGAATTTGTATTATTCGCCGATGATATAAAAATATTTACTCAGAGATCAACTCTCCGAATGATTCTGTAAGATTGTAAAGTTGCTTGGATAAATTGCCGGATTGGTTTCTTACGAACCAATTGTTTTTAAATACTAGTAAATATAAAATAATATCATTTACCCGCAGTACACCAAAAATATACTTCGAATATAAATATTAGAGCACGTCGATGAAATGCGTGATCTTGGTGTAATTTTCTCTAAACAGCTCTCCTTCGCCGCTCATATTAATTAAATTGTAAACAGAGCAATGAAACTATTGTTATTTGTATTGCATATTGGGAAAGATTTCTCCATATTCTCCATAAAATTGTTATATTGTTCCCTAGTGCGCTTAACTATTGAGCACGCATCAGTAATATGGAGTCCCTACTAACAATACTTAGTAAATGCTTTGGAAAGGGTTCAAAACAAATTTTTAAGAATTTTCGCACATCGTACAAGACTCAAACGAAAGGCATTCATACCCGCCAGCAAATACTTTTTCGCCTAAGAACGCATCGCACCAATTTCCAGGTTTATGTGTTTAGCAAATGCTATTTACTTAAATAATAATATTGATTTATTCAACATTAACACTTCTTTGTTTCACAAGCAGTTGCTTAGGATCAACCTGAAAATAACTAGTATAAGTTCGAATTGTCGATAATATTTATTTATAATATATTAATCTGTAAAATAAAGAGTTTTCCGTATATTAAATAAATAAATAAATGAATCAAACTGCATTTAACGGGTATTTTTCTTATTGTTGATTGATGAGTTACGTGAAGATGATTCAATATAAAATAACTTGTAATCACTATCTTTATACTTTATTTTTATTTTGGTCGTAGCAACTTTGACTTAATTGAGAAGATTGAATTTTTTATTAAACAGGGAATAGTGGAGAACGATTGAGACTAAATATATCGGTACTAAAATTATTCAAAAATGATGCAAAAATATTAAAACACTTTATTGCTGATTTGTAAGGTACACATAGTAAACAACATGGACTAAAATAAAAAGTCTTTGATTTGATAATAGAGAGACGTTTCTTTTTTATAAAAAGGTGTTTTATTCCTAGTCATAATCTCCACTTAGAGTGCTTATAGTACCCTCCGACTGAAGCAGTGCTAGATGGTAAAGGATTTCACTCAAATGAGATTTAGTTGGAAACAAAAAAACGGTCTCTTAGGTATTTCATTCGAGTAAAATCTTTTACCAGCGAGCCACGGCTTCAGTTGGAGGAAAGAAGAGAGTCAGTAAAGGCTACGACTAAAGAATACGGGAAACTAATTCATAAAACAGCTTTTTCATGTACTATTTGTACATGAAAAAGCTCATGAATGATATGAGCAACTCGACCCTTTAAGATGGCCAAGATGTTAGCTAGCTCACTCACATTTTATTTTGCAGTCATTCAACTAGATTTTTTGTTTATTTTCTGAATTAACTGCCGTATTCGGCTTTCTTGAATGTTTATATTCTAATATTTGATGACTGAATTTGGTGAATTCTGTTATTAAGCAAACAAAATACTCGGTACCAGATTCATAAAAACTAAGTTAAGTAAGTCTGATATGGATATAATTACACTATGTTACGATGGTTGCCTGGTTGCATGGGTAGTTGTATGCTGCTTGTCTCTAGTCAGCTATCACTAACATTATCTTCTGGATAACTTCGTGGAATTGTTGCTGTACTCTCTTCTTCTTTTGTTTGTTCTGACTGTACTCGATTCGTAACTCACTATAATGGGTGTGTAATTTCGTGACTTGATATGTAACTCCGTAACTATAATTGGTATTTGTGATCAAAGTAATACAACCTTTACTACGTGGTAATCCATACTTGAAAAATTCACGTAAACTATATTTTTAAACTTTCCAAGATTAGTAAAATTCATGTGGCTGTACCTTCATCTATTGTCCTCTCAAATCACGTTCGCCTAATCCTGGAAGATTTTGTAATCCCTTTCGAAGAAAAACTATAAATTTTATTATACTTTCTAAAAAAGACTAATATCTTGTTAATATATGTTTCTATGAACTTAACGCATTTGGAAATAATTTCTAAAGCTGTGAATGTACGTAAGTATGTCTAACACATTTCTCCGAACTTCAAGTGTTTGAATCTTTAGAGCATCCATTACCCGCCTATATTCACCCTTAAAATTGCTATGCATTGAGTTCAAAATGGGCGTATATCATCCATTTTGAACTCAATGCATAGCTTTTTTTGCACATTTTCAATGGATACAATGTCAGTGTGAGTATACGGTGACCATATGCTGCTAGCATATTCCAACTGACAGCGAATTAAGGAAATATACAAAGTAACTATGCATGGCTTCTAAGCTTGCTACCTATATGCCAAACAAACCTCCACATGCGACATGCTTTTTGAACAATTTTGCTTATATGTGATTTAAAAGAAAGTTGGGCATCAAAAATTACACCCAAATCCTTGATTTCCCTGACGCGTTGTAACTGTACAGTATCAAGGAGATATAGGAACTCTATATGTGTCCTAGATCTAAGGAAAGATATTGAATAACACTTGTCACTATTTAAGAAGAAATCATTGTTATAACACCATCTATTAATTCTAATTATATCTTGAAGAGCAATACAATCGTCCAGACTATTAATAATTTTAAACATCAGGTCATCCGCATATAATAAGCATCCAGAGCTTTGTATAACATTCACAATATCATTTATAAATAGCAGAAACAGAACTGGACCACAATGAGATCCTTGATGTAAACCGGAGGTTACATTAAAGTAATTTGATTTAAAATTCTTTATTTTTGTACACTGAGTGCGATTTTCTAAAAAAGGACTTAACCACATCACAACACTATGATGAAAACCAAGCTCACTCAACTTCGCCAGAAGTACCGAATCGTTAACTCTGTCGAATGCCTTAGCAAAATTGGTATATATAGCGTCAACTTGAAGATTTTGTTCTAAGGCTTTCGACAGAAAATCACAGTACAATAATAGGTTTGTCACTGTTGACCTTCCCGACAGAAAAAACATGTTTGCTTATCGGATATTATATTTCGACTCATCAAAAGTTGTTGATCAACAATGGTTTCATCCAGAAGTTTTGGAATTATAGACTGCCGACACACTCCACGATAATTCTTAATTAGTTTCCTGTCGCCTGCCTTGAAGATGGGATGAACAAAACTTCTCTTCCATATGTCAGAAAAATTACATTCTTCAATAAATCTTGAACATCATCGGGACCCATTATTTTGTTTTATAAGTGCGGCAAGTAACCATTCACGATTCATATGAAGTCTGGAGTGTTGTACTTGTTCTTTAGTAAATAGCATAGGTCTCTTAACAATATGAAGAACATAAACTGACGAAAAATACTTTGCGAAAAGTTCAGCAATGGCATTGTCATCACACGCAGTCTCATCTATGTAATGCATTGCACTAGGGAGCTCACCTTCGTTGTTGAAATCATGTACGTAAGTCCAAAATTTTTTCGGATTCAAACTTATTGCCGATTCTACATCTGACAGGTAACGATGAAAAAGTTCATTGTTAAGTTGTTTACACCTTAGTCTCAGTTGATTGAAAGTCTGATAGTCTTCATAATTTCCACTAAGTTTATTCTTTAAATGTGCTTCTTTTTTCCTTTTAATTAATATCTTAAAAAAAGTTCATTGTTAAGTTGTTTACATTTTCATCTCAATTGATTGAAAGTCTGATAGTCTTCATAATTTCCACTAAGTTTATACTTTAAATGCGCTTCTTTTTTCCTTTTAATTAATACCTTAAGTTCTTTATTAACCCATCTTTGATATTCATCATATTTATCAGGAACGTATTTGACTGAAATATATCCAGCCATGGTCTTATAAACTATTTCATAGAAAAGTATCGTAGCTACATTTAAATCTAATCTATTAAGAAAATTCCAATTTATATTACCAAAAAAATATTCATATTTACAAAGTCAGCCAGATTTAATAAAAATTTCTTATTGTAGGACTTTAGTGGATCAAAATTCACACAATCTATGATAATATTATAGGCAAAATGATGTTAGCGCATTTTACTAACATCTTGTTTTCGGACGAAGCTTATTTTTATCTTAGTTGGCATGTGAATAAGCAGAACTACCGCTACTGGACCGTATGGGCTGCGATGTTGGCGTGAGAAGTTATCGGTTTTGACTTTTTTTTTGGAGATGAAAGATGAGGTGCAGCTATAGTCAATTTTTTAACCACAATAGATCTGAAAAGGTCGCGCTGGAACAAGCGCGGGTGCTACCCATATAATATATACAGTCAATTTGGAGAGTTATGTGGAGATGTTAGACAATTTCATGGTGCCTAAATTGCAACACTTTCCTGGTTATAACCAAAGAATTTGGTTCTAGGAGGACTGAGCAACGTCGCACATGCCCAACACGTCTCTGCCATGAGTTCGCAAAATTTTCCCTAGGAAATTGATCTCCAGGAGAGGTGACATAAATTCGTCTCCATGCAGTCCAAATTAAGCCCCTATGGGAATTTCGGGCGCATTCCATTATGAATGGCAGCTATCACAGAGTCCATCTGAAGAGCCGTCATAAGAAATTTTAGTCCTCAAATAATAAGTGCCGTGATCTCGAAGGTTTACATTTAGACATTATTATTATTATTAAAAATAAATACTCAAATTGTATAGTTTAATAAATGATAAGTACATTTTCGATTAATTGCTTATTGTTTTAATTAGTCCACTAAATATAAACTTTTTTTGGGACACATTGTATATATTTACAATGAAATCGGCTATAATTTCTTAATCAAGCAAGCTGGTCTCAATAAAACCGATGTGTTGTTTAAAATACTTAAATACTTATGCAATACTTTATTGTTCGAGTGGAAGAATATTTGATAATAGTAAACTTCGCCCCACTTGATCAGCGGAAAAAAGAACTTAAAGTAATATATAAGAGTGGCGTGATATTGCTTTCTTTTGCGATTTTAAACCTACTACCGCATTTTCCCTACGACGACAACAGAAGGTACAATTTTCGTAAAGCCGGTTTTACATCTTTATATCATGAACGTAGTAATTTAGACTTGAGTGTTTTTGAATCTATCAAGGACGTTAATGCAATGGTCACTAAATTCTATGATACGTTCTTTACTATTCTCAATAAACATGGCCCTAAATTCCCGCCATCTAAGTCAAAATTTCCAACGTAGTTAACACATGAATCAAAGCTTCGCTTAGAGAAATGTGGTTGAAAACTCTTATTTTTGACCGAATTTAAAGAACGTTTAATTAAATTAAACGTCAAGTCTGTGATGCATATGCCGATTTCATTCTTCATACTGAAACTAATCTTAAACGAAATATCTCTCATTTATGGAAATTTCTCACGCGGAATTACAAGAATCCCAAGCAGTCTTCATAACGATACCCAAGAGTTTACTAATCTTAGAGACTTTGTAAATGTATTTGCTGATGCGTTTCTCAATAATTTTAGTCCAAACTCCACCCGATTCTACTATATATCTTCCTTTTACAATTACAAGTTGAAGAATCGCAATTTATATCTATAATGGCCAGCCTTCCTAACAATTTCACGGCAGGCGATGATAAGATCTTAAGTTTTCTAGTGCATGATTGCAGATCAATTTTTGCTAAACCATTATGTATAATTTTCAATTTTAAATATCTATAAGTCAATTTTCTAACTGATGGAAATCTGCAATACTTTCTTTAAAAAAGGTGACGCTTTACATATAAATAATTATCGCCCTATTTCACTTATCTAACTTAGAAAAAGTATTCTAAATTCATAACTCCATCTTCAATAGTACTCGTGGTTTCAGAACTGGTCGCTCAACAATGACGAACCTTACCACCATGTCTCAATATACAGGGTGGGCCACGAATAACGACCATTAAAAGTTTACGGAGTTCCTGCAAAAGGAAAAATCTGAAAAAATTCAACATTGTACGGTTGATTGCGATCTCCTCATGGAAAATATTTTTGACTTTCTATCACTTCCGGTTGTACCGGAAATGGCTACCAACTTTGTTATTTTAAATGGAACATACTGTATATTATTTTATTTTTAAATTCCTTGTTCGATTGCCTACCTCTCCATACGGGTTTATGTCAACTTAACTTTTACAGTTTTTGATTTAAAAATTTATTTGTCAAATATTGACCTCAAATAGGCGTTTAGAAAAATGCCTAGTAGGTACAAGATAGACACACGAGCGGCATCTTGTATTGTACCTAATGGATTCCTCTACAAAGGAAAAAATTGACATGTGTCAACTTTGACAGTTGGTATTTCAAAAATATCAATATTTCAGCGCCCACTTAAAAACATCATATTTCAATTTTTTCAAATGGAATGACCAATATTTTATCTCATAGTGTTATTCGCAAGACCTTTTGCTACAAAAAAGTATTATTCATCCCTATATCTAGAGCCAGTAGTTTTTGAGTTATTTCGAAATTAGTTTCCTCTCAGAATTTTTATTTTAATGATTCCTGTTCTATTTACACGGGCACTATAGTAGGCTTCTGTCAATATCCAACGTATTAGTATTTGTGTTTTCTTTCGAGTAATAATAAAATGAATACCTATACCAATAAAGAAATTATGAATTTATTTGTCATATATGGCCAGTGCAACAGAATTGTTGAGAGAACTTGCAAAACTTTCAACGAAACTTATCCACACTTACCGCCGATGGATAGATAAAAGTTTAGAAGACTGGAATCAAATTTTCTACTATTTGGAAAACAAAACGCAGAAAAAAATCAACCAAAGCTAATAACCGAGAATGAGGAAATTCAAGTAAATGTTTTGACTTATTTTTATTATTAAATGTATCGGATGCATAATTATAAATATAAATTATTTTTGTGAGTTGTTGTTCCTTAAAATTAATATAATTTGGACGAACGATTCAACTTTCTCTCATGAAGGTATTTGCAATAGAAAAACCAATCACATGTGTGTCAATTGAAAATCCACATATATCTTTGAGATCGTATAAAAAATAAAGTTTATGCAAATGCCGACAATACCCGAGAAGAATTGGAAGAAAGGGTGCGAGCTGCATTCGCGGAGTCTTAATTCAGAAAAAAATAGGCGAGCAACATAAGAGGGTGACGCAACACGTGCTGCACAGTGTTTACATGTTAATGGTTATCATTTTGAACAATTGTTATAATTTTTTTTACAACTTTTTTCAGTTCCTGCATTTAATTACTTATTTAAAAATTATTTTATTCCAGTCTTCTTGCTTCAGTTTTATTTGTAAGTTGTAACTGGGGATAACTATTCATTTTAATATTATTCGGACGAATTTTTCCTAATTCGATTCAATAAATATTGACAGAAGCCTACTATAGTGCCTGTGTGAATATAAGAGGCATTATTGAAATGTGAGAGGAAATATATTTCAAAATAACTTAAAAACTACTGGCTCTAGATATAGTGATGTATAATACTTTTTTGTAGCAAATTGTCTTGCGAATCACCCTATAAGATAAAATATTGGTCATTCCATTTGAAAAAATTGAAATATGATGTTTTTAAGTGGGCATGAAATATTGATATTTTAGAAATACCAACTGTCAAAATTGACACATGTCAATTTTTTCCGTAGTAGAGGAATCGATTAGGTACAAAACAAGATGCCGCACGTGTGTCTATCTTGTACCTATTAGAAGTTATAGGCATTTTTCTAAACGCCTATTTGAGGTCAATATTTGACAAATAAATTTTTAAATCAAAAACTGTAAAAGTTAAGTTGACATAAACCCATGTGGAGAGGTAGGCAATCGAACAAGGAATTTAAAAATAAAATAATATACAGTATGTTCCATTTAAAATAACAAAGTTGGTAGCTATTTCCGGTACAACCGGAAGTGATAGAAAGTCAAAAATATTTTCCATGAGGAGATCGCAATCAACCGTACAATGTTGAATTTTTTCAGATTTTTCCTCTTGCAAGAACCCCGTAAACTTTTAATGGTCGTTATTCGTGGCCCACCCTGTATATCAGAAACTCTGGACCCACGTAGTCAAGTGGATGTAATTTATACGGACCTCTCGTGTGCATTTGATTCAATTGATCACACATCACTTACGGTTATTTATTACTTTATGTATATGAGTTTTGTAAGTTCGGTTGAGAAAAATTATACGATGATTATTGAAACTATAAATAGTGTATTTCAAAGAATAATCAAGAAAAGAAATGGCATTAAAATAAGTCTAAGCTACGAAAATTTATATCACCTGAATCATAAACTATTTAGTTACTATCTATATCTCATTGAATCGTTTCCTCTAATGTGATGCTAGTGTAGGTAGAGATTAATGTTGTATATATATTTTACCTAGAAATAGAATAGAGATAAAATTCAAATTTTTGTTAATGATATT
Organism: Ontholestes murinus; assembly: GCA_963969525.1. Classification (NCBI taxonomy): domain Eukaryota; kingdom Metazoa; phylum Arthropoda; class Insecta; order Coleoptera; family Staphylinidae; genus Ontholestes; species Ontholestes murinus. Next base: position 59,733,702 of record OZ018389.1, on the reverse strand, counting down.
TAATAATGATACGAGAACATTTAAAACTAAATAAAATGAATTAATGAAAATTCACTTAACTTTTTTCTTGATTCTAATTTTATAATCTTATATCTCATCTGTTCTATTTATTTCTTAATTTGCTTTATTTTACAAACTTTTCGTAAACACATGATAATAGTTTGTAGATACGGTAGTTTTTGCTAGCATCGAAAAAATGCTAAGTGACCAACTTCTGAAATTTGTGAATGAATATCACCTATTACCAATCCACCAATCAGGATTTAGGACAGGTTACAGTTGCGAGACAACTCTACTAAGTATAACAGACGATGAATTGAAAAATTCACTATGTTTTAACCACAAGTAATTATTGTAAACATATTATATAACGTGTAGGCACAATTATATAAATCTAAACAACACAGCACGACTCGAGTTTCGACGTTTTATCGTCATTATCAAGTGAATTATAAATTGATGAAATTGTGATTTTATACTAACTATTTTGGGGTGAGGGAATATACCTGCCGCTAATTGTTTGCGGATTATCTCGGGAGGGTAGTGCCAGATTAAAAAGTGGCGAAAAGATTAGTTCGGTCTGCTCATTAAGAAGATTTACTGACGGATTACGGCTCTGTTTGAAAATTTCCAATGACTCCAGGAGATTAAGCTTAGCACCCTTGTTGCAATTATGCAAGATTTTTAGATTATTTATATCCGGGAATTGGTGTTTGCATTCTAAACAATGATTTGAAAAAGAGCTAGTGTCTTGATTAAGACGAAAAGCACGATGATGTTCGGAAAAACGAGTTGATACACTTCGTCCTGTTTGACCTACATACACACTATTGCATTCTGAACACCAGATCTCATACACCCCAGATTTTTTAAGAGGATCGACTTTATCTTTGGCATTGAATAGCATGTTTGATAATTTTCCAGGAGGTTTAAACGCTACTTGATGATTCTCTTTTCGAAAAATATTAGCAATCTGTTCGCTGGTTTTTCCAAAGTATGTGAGCGGAATGAACGATGTATTTGAATTGGCTATTTTCGGATATATTAAAACCCTTGTGGTTTGATGACGTTTTTTGTTTATTAGGTTTTGAATGAGGTTAGTGGGGAAACCATTGTCACTGGCAATTGAAATTATTTTATTTAATTCTGTGGCTCTTCTGTCAGTAGTTAAGGGGATGGAGAAAGCTCTATGTATCATTGAGTGATATGCAGCAAGTTTGTGTGACAACGGGTGATTTGAGACAAATGGGATTGTTGAGTTGACGTTAGTAGGCTTCCTGTATATATCAAATTCTATTTTATTATTTTGGTGAATTAACGTTAAATCCTGTCTTGAATTTGATTTGGAAGTTAATCATACTATTAATTTTTGTTCTAAAGATGTGTTTGATTAATCCTACAATTTTAGAAAAGGAAATATTTCAAACTTATATGCTGATATGTTAAATGTTGACTGGTCGAGTATATATGCCACAAATGATGTAAACGATGCATGTGATTTATTGTACAATATATTATACAATTTATTTGATAAGCACATTCCAAAGAGAGGAAATGAATCCAGTAATTTAAAAAAGTATCCTATATGGTTTGACAAGGAATTAATTCATCTACTCAGGACAAAAAATATGTTATATAAGCAATTGAAGAAAACACCGAATGGTTCTTTAAGGGAACAGTATAAATATGCACGTAAAGACTTTAAAAATAAATTACAAAAATCATTTTCAAATTTCATAAATAATACCGAGGATTCTATAGCTTCTCAGCCTAAGTCTTTTTGGTCTTATGTGAATACAAAAAGGAAAAAGTCGAGAATTCAAGGGAAAATGAGATATGGCGAAAAAACATTGGATTCACCAACGGAAATTCTTCAAGGATTTGCAGATCGGTTTAAGAGTGTTTACAGTGTAAATAATAATACTAAAGTTCAAAACAACAGTGTTAACAGTGAAGTTATGGGTAATTTTAAAATTAATGAACAGACTGTTTTAAATCATTTAAAAATAATCAAACCTAACATCACTATGGGTCCTGATCAAGTTCCTGCTTTTTTTCTTAAAGATTGTGCCTTGCAGCTGGCAAACCCCCTACATCACATTTTTAAATTAATATTATCTACCGGAATTTTCCCTGAGCGTTGGAAGCTTGCCCGTCTATGTCCTGTTTTTAAATCAGGTGAAAAATCGGATGTTGAAAATTATAGACCTGTTGCCATAATTTCTAATTTTTCTAAGATTTTTGAATCTATCATATGTAATTATATTCGTCCTCGAATAGAACAGTCAATATCACCTCATCAGCATGGATTCATGAGAAAACGAAATACCCAAACAAATCTTATGTGCATTACTCAGTTTATTTCCGGTGAACTTGATCGTGGTGCCCAAGTTGATGTACTTTACACGGACATTAGTAAGGCTTTTGATCGTTTACCTCACAGCAATATTTTATCCTTTTTAAAACAGTACAATTTAGCGTCAAATATTATTACGGTAATTTAATCATATTTGTCACAGAGAGGTCTTTATGTAGGTTATATGGGTTGTCGGTCCAAGACCTTTGCAGCTACAAGTGGTGTTCCGCAAGGATTAATGTGTTCATTAATGAAGTTGCAAGTGTTTTAGACTGCAATTTTCTAATGTATGCAGATGATGTAAAACTGTACAGGACCATAAAAGATGCATCAGATTGCATGGTATTACAAAACAATTTAGATAAATTATCTACGTGGTGTATCCAAAATGGTCTTACAATCAATACTTCAAAATGCCGCATTCTAAGTTACGGAAGGTCACATTCTAAATTATTATATAATTATACACTTGGCAGTAAAGTAATCAAAAGAGATACACATTTTAAAGACCTAGGGATACTCTTCGATGATAAATTATCATTTAATTCTCATGTGGAAAAGGTAGTTGTTGACTGCTGTAAAGTTCTGGGGTTTATAATACGTAATTGTCGTGAATTTAAACGTACTGAAGCAGCTATTAGGCTTTATGATTCGTTCGTTGTAAGTAAAATTAATTATTGCGCTTGTGTTTGGTCACCCGGTTATATGAAATATGTAAATATGTTGGAAAAAGTTCAAAAACGCTTCCTTAGATACTTATATTTTTGTAAATATAAAGTGTATCCTGATTCAAATATTGGCTATGACTACTTGCTTCAAGAATTCAAGATGCTATCAATTTATAACCGACACAGATATGTTCAAATATATGAACTCTATAAATTAATAAACTATCACAGCGACAATAGTATCTTCTTAAACCAAGTAGATATATTAATTCCACGTATTTCTAGTCGTTGCAAGCAGACTTTCAATTTTACAACTCCACGCACTAGTCACCATTATTTCTCTCCATTAATTTTAATGCTAAGAAGATATCATGAGGTGCAGTATGCTGTCGATATTTTTTGTTCCGACAAGTCTGTGTTCATAAGCGCACTTAAATCAAGCATAATTTAAAATGCATATGTATATATGTTATGTGTATATTTGTATATAAATATGTATGTTAATTTTTAAAACGAAGGTATATATCTGTTTTATAGGCAGCTTATGAATAGTTTTTGTATTTTTATAATTATCTTTAGTTTTTTTTTTTTCACTATGTATTTTTCCTATGTAATAAGGCTTTAGCCTGTTTGGGAAATAAACGATTATTATTATTATTATTATTATTAAATGAAATCCAAAAAGTTAATTTTGTTGTTATTTTCTATTTCGAGAGTAAATTTAATTTTAGGGTGAATGCTGTTAATTAGATTGAGAAACTGATCTAATTGACGTGTTGTGCCATTGAAACACGCTATTATATCATCAACATATCTATACCAGAAGGAAATGTGTTTTTTTGCAAAATCAAGCGAGAAAATCTTTTCTTCGATATTGGACATGGATATTTCAGCTAAGAGAGGACTTAATGGAGATCCCATTGGAAGACCTGTGGTTTGTTGGTAAAATTCATTATTGAATTTGAAATAATTTTGGTTTACACAAGTTTCTAAACATTGATAGAGTTCTGATCTAATCAAGTAATTGCACTGTGATTTATCGAGTAAATTTTGAATAATTTCAAGACATTCTTTAATGGGTATATTGGAGAACATGCTACTAACGTCAAATGATACAAGTTTTGAATTTTTGGGAGTTGTGGATTTGAGCTGTTCGGATAAAGCGAGTGAATTTTTTACTGAATGTTTTGGAGCAAATTTGGTATTTTTCTTCAAGATTTCATTAAGTCTAATTGCTAAATTCCTTGTTACACTGTTAATATATGAAACTACAGGCCGTATAGGAGAATCAGGTTTATGAGTTTTAATGAGACCATAGAGCCTAGGAGGTAAGGGATTTTGATGTACGATTTTTAATTTTTCAAAATCTGAGAACAGCACTGTGTTATTTTTGAGAAGATTTCTGATTTGGGTTTGGAATTTTAGGGTGGGATCTTTTTTTAGGGGTGTTAAGTTTTCAGTTGTAATGAAAGCGTTCATTTTATTAATATACTGTTCTCTTTCAAGAATAACTATTGAATTGGATTTGTCTGCTTTAGTCAGGACTAAAGAATTAGAGGATATTTTCGATTTAAGTGATTTAATCACTGTGGAGTCTTTGGCGAAATTGCGGACATAGGATTTTATATGATCTGCTACATGAGCTCTAGGGATGAGAGGTTCTGACACTCTTTTGAGTGCCAGTTCCGATTCTACAATTATTGAGGATTTGTCGGATTTGTTGGTAATAAATGGACTATAATTGGGATTTTGAGAGAGGAGAGTTTGTTCTATAGGGCTAAATGTAACTTTAGAAAAATTTGTGAATTTAGGAGCTAGATTGGACTCTGAAACAACTTTTTGGGGGGCTGCCTTTACATTATTTTTAAGAATAGCTAATTTCTTCTTTGATTTAAGATATTTTTTATGATTAACTTTGCTAACATTTTCGCGAACAAAATCATCAAAGATGGTGAATTCTACTGAATGTAATTTGTACGTAAGTTCCGAATGCAATACCTTGAGATAATGTTGAATTGCATCTCTCCTCCGATGAAGGTTTTGGAGTCATTGGAAATTTCCTGGAGTCATTGGAAATTTTCAAACAGAGCCGTAATCCGTCAGTAAATCTTCTTAATGAGCAGACCGAACTAATCTTTTCGCCACTTTTTAATCTGGCACTACCCTCCCGAGATAATCCGCAAACAATTAGCGGCAGGTATATTCCCTCATCCCAAAATAGTTAGTATAAAATCACAATTTCATCAATTTATAATTCACTTGATAATGACGATAAAACGTCGAAACTCGAGTCGTGCTGTGTTGTTTAGATTTATATAATTGTGCCTACACGTTATATAATATTTTTACAATAATTATTTGTGGTTAAAACATAGTGAATTTTTCAATTCAGTGTAAGTATGGATTACCACGTAGTAACGGTCGCAACCATTCTCTTTATTATAACAGACGATATTTTAAGGGCTACTGATTCAGGTAAGGTCACAGCAGTTACTTGATTACTCTAAGGCATTCGATACAGTAAATCACTGTACTTTAAATGTGATACTTGAATTTCTGGGTCTTGATCCATCTGCTTTAAACCTTATAAATAACTATCTTAGTGATAGAAAACAAAGTGTCATAATAAATTCATTTTCTTCTGATTTCTATGATGTTAAACAAGGGGTTCCTCAAGGTTCAATCCTTGGCCCTCTATTATGTTTGCTTTATACTTCCACAGCCCTAGATCAGCTTGAACATTGCAAGGGGCATATGTATGCGGATGATACTCAGATTTATTTATCGTTTGTACCAGATCGTCATCAAGAAGCAGAAGTATGTTTAAACTCAGATATTAAAAGAATCTGTCAATTTTCTGAAATTCTTGATTTAAATCTAAATCCATCGAAATCACAATTTCTTTTACTTGGTAAAAATATGACATGCACTGATCTTAAAGACAAAATTAACATTAGCATTAAAGGTAAACTTGTGCCTCTTGTAAATCAAGCAAAGAACCTTGGTGTGATTATTGATAATTCATTTAGATACAAATCACATATCAATAAATGCATTACCGCTGCATATTTGAACCTAAAGCTATTATATCCTCATCGTTCGTATCTCCCACTGACCACTAAACGTATACTTTGTGATACATTTGTTTTATCAAATTTTAACTATTGCTCTACCTTATATCACCCTGCAATTGACAAAAACACCTCAAATCGTATACAAAATGTTCAAAATGCTTGCCTGAGATATATGTATGGATTGCGTAAATACGACAGAATATCACATAAAATCAGTGAATCTAGATGGCTGTCAAAGGTAAACCGGCGAAGAGCTCAGGCTTTATGCCTCTTTCATAAAATTATTATAAATAAACAGCCCCCTTATTTATACAACAAAATTACATTTCGTGAGGATGTTCATAATCTTAATACTAGATTCAAGGGTTTATTATCGCCACCGAAACAGTACACTACCCAATTTGAGCGATCGTTTTCATTTAATATTTATCTAATGTATAATAATTTGCCACAACTGTTTAAAAAAATTTCGTTTTCTAAATTTAAGAGCGCTATAAAAACTCATATTAATTTCTAGATTATTGCATTGGTATTAAAAGTACTTATTTGAGTTTATTGTGAGAATAAGGTTATTTTGCTATCTATTTATTTAGTCTACATAGTTATTTCATAATTATATCCAATTGTATCTAAAATGCTTTATTTAGCTACGTAGGTTTGGATGGTAGAACAGTTCGAGATCAATTTCGATCTCAACTGAATCCCGCCTACGGATTCATGTATAATATTACACTTAATTTAAGTTGAATTTAATTTTTGTTCAACGTTTCTCTTTTTTTGTTCTTGTTTTTTTATTATATGTGAATAAAGATATTATTATTATTATTATTTTATTTTTCTATTCTCCACGAGCAAATTCAAACATTTTAGAAAAGTCTCCTATAAACAGAATATGCAAATTTCATTATGGGATTGCATCTAATTTGGATATATTTAACTTAAGCTTGAGTCAATTTAAAACTTTTTTATATAATCTTTAATTTCTAATATGGTATATGATCATAATTTCGTATATCAATGTCATTATGCTTGTAAATACATGATAATTATAGTTCTTTAGCTTAAGTACTTAGTTTTAGTTCTAATTTGTAATCATACTGTTTTGTATTCTTCACTGTATGTTACTCTGTAATTGGGCTTTGCCTGGGTAATAAATATTATTATTATTATAATTATATCCTATGAAATTTATTATTCTTTCCAAACGTAGTATTTCAGACTAGCACGCGATTATTTAAAATATGTGGCCTATAAATAAACGTTATATTTACGTTAATATTATTGACGACATGTAAAGTAGACGTATATTAACGATAAATATAAAATTGTTACATATTTTTATATAAATATTTAAATGAACATGAGTGATAATCCAGTCCGGTTTGTTATATTTAACATTCAGATTCATGAGTGCGTGTAATGTCATGACCGTAAAACAATGAACAATAAATAATCTCTTAATTTATCGCGCGATGATTGTGCTGTTGAATATCAATAATAATCATATTATTATCTTTGTTACAGTTAGATACACCGCAGTGGGAATTCGTGAGCGATAGCGCCAAAGATCTGATACAGCAGATGCTGTTGGTAGATCCGAAGCACAGGATAACGATAGAGGAAGTGTTAAACCACAAGTGGTTGCGAGATCGCGATAAAGGCCTGAGAATACACATGGCGGACACGGTTGAGGAACTTAAGAAGTTCAACGCGCGTAGAAAACTGAAGTCGGTGATTTTGAGTGCTTGCAACTCTAGCAAATGGAATCCTTTCGAGGACTCGACCATAGACAGTTATTCGGATTTCGGTGACGATGAGATATCTTCGTGTGGTAAGTGTTTTTTAATTTTATTTCGCATGGAAATACTTATTATGGCTCATTTTCAGCGAAATATTATTTTAATTGATGAAAAAATAATAACTTTACGCTAAGAAAATATAAAAGGAGGGTAAAATAAATTATTCTTGTTTTTATGTATAATACAGGCGTAATTAAGTTTTTTTTTTATAATGTATTGGGGTGTTAAATTTACAACCATTAATCAATCCATTTTATTTGCATGTACACATTTTCACAAGAAAAAAATTGAATAAACATATGCTTCAATAAATTTCAGAGAGAACATTAATACACGTTTTTGTAAATACATTTTTTATTCTTTTTTATGGTTAACAATATATTTTAATTAATATTAGTAATCTTTATTTTCTTTAACGAACACAGTGTTCGTAATTAATGTTTATGTAAAATATTTTAAAATTTAATTATAAAATCAAATATATTCCTCTATAACTGTATAGTTGCAAATCTGTTTGTAATTAATTAACGTGTAATAAAACCAGATATTATACTCTGATTAATTACCAGAATTGTTACATATTATCGTGTGTGAAGCTTATTGTATTATATTGGCTCTGAGTATTGTTCTTTGGATAATACAGCAATGTCCTAATGATATTGCTGGCACACGGGAATTCAATTAGCCTAATAAACAAGGGCAATCAATTATATCATAAATTAGTTTCCATAAAAACTATTTAATATGGAGCGAAATAATAATCGTCTATGATCGAAGTTCTTATTAATATGATATGCATCATTTAACATATTACTAGGAAATTTTATCAACTTAATCGTAAATTGGTAACCATATGATTGCGACGTATTTGAAATTGATGATCGGAAAATCGTAAAAATAAAATTTTTATTACTACTTCGTCATTAAAATATTTAATGTCCCTTCCATAAACTCCAGAGATCGATATTTGGCCGAAATTGCTGATTGTTAAAAGGGAATTAATTCTATAGATAGAATATATTTAGACATAAAAGGAGAACTTATTGGCGATAATAGTGGTTAGTTTTGTAAATAGATAAAATAAATGAGTAACTTTAGTGTTATCATCTATCTAACTTCCTGTTAGGAAGAGTGGAATGTTTATGTGTTTTTTTAGAAATTAAAATACACGGATATATTATTGAGTGTGCGTATTTATGGGTGCTGAATCACAAAAACCGTTATAAAATACAAGGTCATACTTAAAATTTTTATTCTGACATGATTAACTCTTGGCAAAACTTCAGTGGGCAATCTTTTTCTTCGTTTTTTTTTTAATCTTCTTTTATTAATCCTGAACGTTTTTTAAACAGAAGTTAAAGGTAATATACAATTTTGTCTTGCATGAATTCCTTTTTTCCATTCTTTTTTATTTCTTTAATCAAATTTAATTTTTATACAATATGTACCAAACATTTGGAACAGTAATATAATAAAAACAATATAAAATAATAATAATAAGAGCCAAAGTGCAAAGTACATGAAAAGGTATCAATTCAAAATTCTGAAAATTCTTAAAAGAAAAATTCAGAAAATATAAAAATACGCACGATCAATGTAGATTATATTGTATTATATTTAATACTTTGTTGCCCTAACAATAAAAAAATTATTACAAATTATATAGTTACAAAATATTTATAGTTTTAACGCAAGAAATTCAGAGCGAAGTTTACTTGGCAAAATGTTCTTTCCCTCTAGCCCCATGTAGCATTTTCATATTTACTGTTGATGTCACCTAATGCAAATAAAATATATGCCTTAATATATGTTTTTTCCAGATTGTCCATTTTAAAGTAACAAATTTATAAAATTTACAATAGTTCATTTTCCTACTACTACCTTGAAAAGGCATTAGTTATGATTTGATGATAGATTTAATATGATATAAATTTCTTAACTATCTAAGCTGTATAATTATATTTTCTCTTATAGAGACGCGTTACTTATAATTGAAGATTTGTCTCAAATTTCTCCCTTAAAACGTTTATATTATAGCATTGACTTTTTCAGTTTTAACCAACGTCCATAATAAATACTTCTATCTATCTAGTTTTGCAATAAAAAAGAAATTTTATAATGGAGTGAAAATCAAACCTAGAACGCACAGTTGGAGATAAGCTGGCAAAAATTAAAAGAAGACATTTGAAATTACATAACTATGTAGAAATTATCGAGTAAGAAAATAAGCTCAAGTATGAATCCAGCGTAACTATTTGCACAACTTGCGCTTGGAAAATGATAGATATATCAGTCATGGATGATCTCCACAAAGGAATTAATCACATAAAAATTCTGAAAGGAAACACGCGTGTGCTAACTCGGAACAAACATTAAGTAGGAAGGAAAGAGAAATAGATTAATTAAAATTGAATATTGATAAACTAAAAAAAAAGACTTACAAGATGCCACAATGATTATAGCTTAAGTATCAAGAACTCAGGATGAAATAGTAAAAGACTTAGTGCAAGCAAATATGATGCTAGTTAATTTCAATAATCAGTATGATGCTTTATCGAATGAGTTAGATGAATCTAATGACATTATCAAAAGGAACAATGGAGCAATGCAAGTAGCTAAACTGTCTGATGAATTTACCAAATACAAGGCTCAGTCAAAAAAGAATTATATGTATTTTGCAAAGCAGACTATTTTAGATTTGGAGAAATAGATTAAGGAAGCCATAAAATTTAAAGGATTGCTGACTAGAAAACTCTAATCTGGTAATATGACTACGAATGCAAGGAATTTTACGCTTCTCCCACCAAGCCAAAGAAACAATTACTAAAATGTTGATGTACTTTAAATATTTTAGCTTTAATAAGTAATGTGTATTTTTGTAATGTATTTTAACGGATTTAATATATTCTACTACTCAAAATAAGGGCACATCGGAACAAGAGATTAATTGTATAATTAAAATCTAGCTATTTTGCTATATAAATGCAAGTGAGGACCAATACAACTATTTAAAAGTACATAAGAATAATTCTTATGTATAGCATACAATATGCAAAATAAACCAAACACATAGTAAACAGATTTTAGAGCGAATTAAAAGGTTTGAAGAAATAACCATTGTATATTAGCAATGTATAATCTTTTTATATTCCTTTAAACCTACATGAAAGACTTGTAATATCTGTTAGGATTGCCAAGAATTGTGTCGAGCCACTTCTATTTCAGGTCTCTAGGGTGTAGGTAGGGTGAATTTATACAAAATTTTGTGTAAGTGTAAGATGCATTTCCATGGTGAAGAAATAAAACATTTTTGATCTGCAGAGAATAGCGACAAACTAAGTACTTTAAAAATCGTAGTAGTTTAGCGTAAAACTGACTTATGAGAGTCTATCTACTTTTTTAATCATTCTTTTTCTAGGGGAAAATAGCTATAAGAATTCTTCTTTATAATTGACTTACTTAATTTTACAATCGTAGCTATATATCTTATAATAAGTAATTAACCTAATGATGAATTTACTTCTTACTTAAGCGGTGATGAAACATTTGTTCATTAATTATATTGATGATTAAAACGCTCCGTTTTGTTTTACTTAAACTCATCTAAAAATGATGTCATCATAGTATTTCTCCTCGATATTTACAAAGAAAGATTAACCTTTATACTTTCTTATTTTAAAATATTACTTTTGTATCATTCAATATCTGTCGAGGTATTAGCCAGAGAAGTAGTTGTTTCAGCAAGAAATTTGTTTTGTAGTCTTATTACTTTCTTATTTTATTATTCTTAATTGTATTGTAGATGTATAAAAGTATGTTTCCGTAACAACTATTAATTCAAAAAATATCATAATCAAAATACCTATTAAAACGTTGCGAGAAGGGAAAAAATCGGATGAGGGCACATCACACACCTTGCTTTTAGGTGAAGCTAAAATTGTGACTCTATTGTAGACACACTGATTATAAATCGAAAAGAAATAGAAAATAAATATCATATATTTTCTATTGGCAATGAGTTCTTTTTGTTACAAATAACGCCTTTAGTGGCATGTTTGTAGAAAATCTTCTTTTAATTACTCACTACATTAAAAAATTATAAAAAAAGTTTTTTTGTGAAAGTTATTGAGTTTTTTTTAAATTAATTTTTGTAAAATGTTTCAATAAAACGGGCTACAGGAAAATATTATGATCGTTAATTTTTTTAATCAACAGTTTTATGTGTGTCTCTTATTGTTTCAGTTCAAAATATTTAACAGTCCTAAGATACTACTTATTTGACAGTAAGTAGTATCTTAGGACTGTCAAATATTTTGAACTGAAACAATAAACTTAAGTTTTATTCGTTGCCTAAAGAGCTGGAAGGTATACAACATTTTTTAATTTAAAGTAATAAATAATTATAAACTGAATAACTTTCATTGAAACAAAAATTTCCTATTATTTTTTTTGGAAAAATTCCGGATTTATTCTTAGCTTTATGTACGTACCTTAAAGAATTATAGTGAGTTTTTGGTTCCTTTCCAAACGAATAATTATAGGGAAAGTAGTATGATGGCTACATTACCATTTAATTCTATATTATTTCTATTTATAATAAGAAGGCGTAATAAAGTGTTGCAATAAATTTCCCTTATTTGAGCACACGTATCTTTATCATCATATCTTTAATAGCGTGAACACTAGTAAAATCAATGTCGGTTCATCAGAAAGTAGTCAAACACTAAAATTACATTTTCTTTAAATCTTTAATTCGGTTTATTGAAGCGTTATAGTCACCTGTTTAGTTTTTGAAGTAAATCATATAAATTTTCAAAACACTTTATTATTGCTTTTTTGAAAACGCTGTGGCTTCTTCAGGCGAAGAAATGGTAACAATAAAAGTTTGTGACAGGTTTATATAGTAATTGCTGTGGGGGGTAAGGGGGTTGGGGTATTATTCTTTAAGAGATTGATGTTAAGTAGTGGTGACCGATTGATGTCCGTTTGATCGGTTAGCCTGTGTTTATTCTTTTATTAATTTCTAGGTTCTCTAGTAAGTCTTGTTTCTTGCTTTTTCTTTCTTGGTGTAAAATTTTGAATTCTTCATTGATAGAATGTCCTTCGTCCAGCAGGTGGTTGGCATATGTGGATGTCCTTTTATTGTTGATATATGCGGCGCGATGTTCTTTAATTCTGTCAATGAAAGCTCATCCTGTGCCCCAAAACTTATGTCGGTCAAACAGGATTGTTGCGTTTTCAAAAAAGCAATAATAAAGTGTTTTGAAAATTTAAGTGTTTTACTTCAACAACTAAACAAGTGAATATGAATTTTCAACATATAACAGCCTCATCAGTTAATATATTGAAGCTTTATAGAACAGTAATTTTTTTCAGTCCCCTTACGTTCATATTTGAAGTTTGTTTAATTTTTTATAGTACTTGATGACTATACATTTTACCTCTTCGTAATTTTCGACAAGGTGACTGATGCCCATCATGACATCGCATCGGAAGTAATTGCCCCTGTTGATTTCCTTGCCCTTTGTTACCCGAACAAAATCTCTTGAAACTATGGGAATACATTTTGTATATATTATAGGGTAAACATACATAAACGTTGAAATAAGAAGAACAAAAATAAAACAAATCACAGAAGTAATTTAAAACAATCTAAAATGGGATAAACACATATTAACTAAGAGAAACTCCAGAAGAATAGCAGCCATAAGGAAAATACAACACTACATACCTACAATAATACGAAAACAACTCTACCATGCACTTTTTGCATTACAAAATAACTACTTAATCAATATCTGGGGCCACACAACTAACAAAAATCTATACAAATTGCAAACTCAACAAAGCAAAATATTAAAATTAATATATAAATTAAACAAAAGGAAGAATACAACTAAACTCTATATACAGGTACAAGAACTAAACAAAAGAAAACATGGTAACATTAAAAAAACATAATTATTATCTACAAAAACTTACTAAAACCAGCATAAAGCTACAATAAAGACATCAACAACTACCAAACAAAGAGAAAATTAGACTTTAGGACAGAAAAATTCACTACAATGTAGTACTTACAATTATTAACAACATATAGCATAAAAATATATAATGAATTAGAAGACTACATAAAAAAACTAAAATATACTCCGTTTTAACTAAAAATCAAAAACAGAATCTTAAATGACAAAACAAAATAGAAGAAAAATTACAATAAGAATAATCAAATATTCCTCAAAATCCTTAGCACGAGATGGACTTGTCTGCACTTCCCGATGCGAGGACAGAGGGAAGATAAACAAATGGAGTCTTTTTGCAATATGTATTGTATATATATATATATATATATATATATATATATATATATATATACATACGTTTGTATGCAATAAAAAATGAAAGTTATATAATATAGCTTTATTTAAGTAGCATAAACTATAACTATGGTAGATATAGAAATAGATTGTATATAGGGTATGCATGAGGAATATAAGTGGGTGTGATAGAAAGTTATGATGTGATTGTATCAAAAATATTTTTAGGATGTTAAAATAATGAGCAGATTGCGATATTCTTAGAGAACAGAAAGCGTAAAAGTCAAGGTTAGCAAGACTGAATGGATGGAATGCTAGAGAAAATAATAAATAAAAGAAGTTAGTTGGAGGAAAATGAAAGTCGGGAAAGTATTTCTGGGGTGTGTCCTTTGTTGTGAATAGAATCAGAATTTCAAGTATTTGTTTTGTGAAAGGATGAAAACGTATTAGTTATTAATATCTGAATACAATTAGTACTGCGAGATGTATGCAAAGGAACGATAATTTGTAAGGGACAGAGAAAAATCTTTTGAGGGCAGAGAGATCAATACCAAGCTGCTGTATAATATTATAGAAATACAAGGGGGTAATTATAAAATGGATAGTAGTAATAGGAATAGTAAAGTGTAACTGAATGGTGCGAGAGGCTTATCAAAGGGTTTGTAGAAAATGAGATAAAAGGGCGAAATGGCGAATGACTTGAAAGTATGGTTCTGTCTAACGGGTATGGTATTTTTGTAAGTTTTACAGTAATATTTCGAGTTTAGCATTTATTTTAAAATCTCATTTGAAATTATTAATACTCTATAATTCATATTGAAAGAAACATCAATTTATATTTGTGAATTTTAATGTGTATGGAAAAGAGTAAAAAGTGGTAACTACTGTAAACGTGCCCCGTATATAGAGCAAGTTCGTATACATCTGTTTAAAACGCATTGAAATCTATCTTCCTATGTAATGTGGGAATTATTCATATGCCATTTCAAAGGTGCTTTTTAGCAAATTAAAATAGGAGTTACACATTTTTAAATGTATAATGGTTTTCACTTGCCCAGATAAACAGGTTATTGAAATAAAAGAAACTTAAAGTACTTTAATATATTTAATAAGTTCTCCAAATTTGGTAAAAAAAATTATAATAACATTATTAAGAAATATAACTACTCTCTCATTTACCACCCAAATAACACATACTGAAGAAAAATCATTAGCCATAATAATAATAACTTTATTTGTGTTAAAAAATTAATTTACACGCGTTATAAATACAAAAAGATACAAAAATCAGCTGAATATAGAGCATGCAATTA
Source organism: Ontholestes murinus (assembly GCA_963969525.1). Classification (NCBI taxonomy): domain Eukaryota; kingdom Metazoa; phylum Arthropoda; class Insecta; order Coleoptera; family Staphylinidae; genus Ontholestes; species Ontholestes murinus. The sequence goes on along the minus strand of OZ018389.1, from coordinate 59,718,175 downwards.
AGAAAGACAGAAACATATAATTCTTGTCATAGTGCTGGTCGTAATATGGATTCTTCAATTGGAAGAAGATTTAAATGTTAGGTACACATTTCAGATGTTGTCGTAAATACTTGGATGACGGCAATATTTTCAAAATTCTATATAAATTATAAAACAAGAAAAAATTTAAAAAAAACAGGTATAAAACTAGAGATAATTGATATGCAGGACTACAAATTACTATATTAAGCCATACAAAACATAGGTTACACAAAGACAATGGTAAAAAATGAATACATAAATATAAATAAATAATGGCGGAAATATTCATGGATAACTTCGAAGAAAGATTACCGAAATTAGCCATTTTTAATAATTGCATTTACGTACCAGTTCTCTACATAATAAATACACAACATAATAAAATAAATTTCACTAATGAAACAGAATTTAAAAAATCAATTAACTTTGACACTATAATTCAAAACACAAATTAGCTGCACTTAATTTTAACAAAGAATTATCCATAATTTTCAAAATTGCATTAGAAAATGGATATAACAAATACACAATAGAAAAAATACTTATGAATTATTAATCTACATTAAAAAAAATAGAATACATTATATTTTTTAGATTGTTCTTTAAATTATTTTATTGTTGCAATAAAATCATCAATGTTGTATGGAATTTTTTAATGAGGTATTTTTTAAATCTTAATTTTAAATTGATTAATTTGAAAAATTATTCTATTCATTGATAGCTTATTAAATAACTTTTTGCCATAATAATGTCCCAGTTTTGAGTTTTGTAATCCTATTTGTAGTAAATGTTTTATTCCTTGTATTGTGATTATAATCATCATGCAGATTATATTTAGTGATGTGTGCTTTAACAAATAGCAAGCATTCTAAAATATAAATTTCTGGCAGGGTTAAAAAAATTTCATTTATTAAGCTTTAATGTGTGACATCTCTTTAAAATTAAATTTTTAATTTGTTACGTCATTTAATGTAAAACCTTCATTAATGGGCTGGCCACATTTGGTAAGTAAATTATCTGCGACACAAGAAATTCATTGAATTCACCTCATGATATATTACAATCTGCGGCCTTGCTTTTTGTTAATCGTTGTGAATTTTCCAGGAGGCACTCTGTTTGATCTTGGCAGAATTAATATACTTGTTATTTACATCAATTATATTTCTAGAAAGTGATGGCTTTATATTGTATACGATAATTATCACAAATAGATTTTGTATCTAAGTAATAATAAGTGGTTGATTTAAAAAGAAAATATTTAAATCACTACAATTGGCAATTTACAGTGTGGCGAAATAATTATAGTGATTGATTGATAAGGCTGTTAAATGTTGAAAGTTCATCTTCACTTTTATATAAATAAAACTATTTATATAAACACTTTCAAACTTATTGTATATATAACGCTACAATTGTTTCGCCTCACTGTGGTTTCTTCAGGCGAAGACATGATAACACAGTATATGGTTTCTGACTATTCCACTCCTATTGCATGTAGCCAATGAAAATGAGGCACGTGATATTTTTTAGCCAATCACGTCAATTTATAAGTGAATAAACACCAACTTGCTATTTATTCACCTGAATAACCTGAAGTTAGCTATTTCCCGACAAATGAATTGAATTAGCCTTGATAAAAAAGCGAAAAACGTTGTTTCTACGTATGTCAGTTGCAAGTAGGTTATAAAATCAAAAGGTTTGGTAACACTTCATCGTCCATAATAAATGCGACGGTGACAAGTTCTGAACCAAAAAATCAAACTTAAAAGAGATCGTGTGTTTGGAAACGATTTGAAGAAATCTGCGCCGATAAAAACTACCAGATGTTAGCAAAACTTTAATGGAAACTCTTGCCGCGATTATGATGACTGGGCGTATAATATAAAGAAGGTAAATGCAAATGATTATAAGGGAGGTGTTATTTAATCAATGTCGAATTTTTCGACCAAAATACTGCAGGAGATATATCATAAAAAATTTAATATAAACATTGAACCATTCACCGATATTCGTTTCAAGTCGTGGAATAGTCTTTCCAAATACTATTCGTGATGACAATTAAATCGGAATAAATTTTGTTTTCAGCGCATTCAAGTTTGTTGCTTAATCGCGATTTTTATTCGAGCAACTGATAGAAAAAATCACTCGCCTGGCGGCTCGTGATTTTTTCGTGACAGTTGCTCTCATTAAAATCGCTAAGCAACAAACTTTCATGCAAAAACAAAATTTATTCGAGTAAATTGCCATCACTTATGGTATTACTTGTGAATATTTTTAATATTGTACTACAACAATGTTTTAATTTTTCAATGTTTAAGTGTTACTATGGAGTTTCGACAAGTAAAAGAAATAGAAGTAGATTCCTTTTAACTTTTTAGACGTAACGATAAAAAGAATTGATTACAAACAGGATTTTTCGATTTTTCACAAACCGAAGCACACAGATACGACAATTAATTATAAATCCAATCACCCCCTAACACACAAATTACAAATTAGTACCTTATCATAGTATGTTACATAAGTTATTAACAGTTCCAATGGTACAAAGTAATTATGAAAAAGAATTAAAAATAATATTTCAAAGTGCATACAAAAACGGTTTTGAATAGTCAATAATAGAAAAAATATTACATGAAAAACAAGGAAATAAATTAATTAATTCCATTTACCCTATAGTAAAAGACAATTCTACGAGAAATTACACTCTATTAACATTCACAGGAAAAAAATAGTATTTGAAAAATATTAGAAAAAATATTAATTAATGTAGCATACAGAACAAATAATACCTTTGGAAAAATAATTAAAAACAATAAAGACAAAATTAATAAAACTCAATAAAGTTTACTAAATTGCAAAGACTGCCCAAGACATATGTAGGACAACCCGGAAGGTCGTTCTAAGACAGGACAATAGAGCATAAAGCTTAGAACAAAATAAAACCAATTCCACATTCTAACCACCTCATCGAAGATAACCACCACTTCGATGAATACTTTAAAATTTTACGACCAAACCAATTAAACAAATTCGCCCCTCTTAAATTTACAATTTTTGAAAAACCCATAAACATTGTATGTATACCCGACCCGACGAATCTGAATTATCATTTCTTCGACTGTGTGGCGAAAAAAATGTAGCGTTATGCAATATATATTTTAGTTTTTAAATAGTTTTATTTATAGCAATTATAGTGAGTTAAATAAAAAAAAATATAACGAACCATTTATTATTAATTACACATTATAATCACTTAATAAAACACTGGTATAGCGTGAGGTTTCAAAAATTAATTTATTGTACTACGACAATTGTTTCGCCACACTGTGGCATCATCAGGTAGATGTATATACATCTACCTGATGATGCCACAAGTTCACGCTATACCAGTGTTTTATTAAGTGATTATAATGGAGTTTCAACAAGTAACGGCCTCGTCTATTCAATTACACATTATATTGATGTTTAACCTGCCTAGTCAATCAGTTCAATAGATTTTGTATTTGGGGTTAAATTCTCTATATAACATGCATCTATAAGTCCTTTCCCTCATAACTTGTAGTTCAGTATTGAACCAAAAAACCTTTTTTTTTTATTTTGTGTACTATTATTTTTAATTTTTGTTGAAAATGAGGAATTTATACATTTATTAAATAATTCCTTATAAACTGATGCTAAAAAGTCAAAATCAATAACTCGTTTCCAATCTTTTGGTCTTGAAAAAGGTATACCTCAAGAATTTCCTCTATCTCCATTACTCTAAGATATTTTTTCTTTGGGCATTTCCGATCCTGATCTTCTTTGCAGATGAAACAACCCTAATTTCCCATGCACCCACAGTACCTAAAGCTCTGCAATACCTTCACCAGCTCATTGACTCCATGCAATACTGATTTATAAAGTGGCGAATTAAAATTGATCCTTACAAATCCTCATAATTTCTTCTACTTCCATAAAGTATGTGGGAATTATCATAGATTAATCACTGAATTTAAAAAATGACAAAACAAAAATTGCAAAAATTATTAGGGCTAAATTATTTAGAAACTTAACATACAAAAAAGACGGAATATGCGTTAAAACAGTCGTAAAAATCTTTAACACGATTTGCCGCCCTCTTCTCGACTATGGTTATGTCATATATCCCAAGTGTTGGTATCCTACTATCCATGTGCGAGAGATCTTCTCTAGTAACAACCAACCAACTCCTTTATGGTTCTATTCTGTCTTCTATATCAAAGTCAAAATTTTTATAAAAATCCCTGCATCCTCTCTCTGTATTGTTTACGCAGAAATCCTAACCAAAACACAAAATTCAAATCTTCTTCACTCGCAACATTTGAATTCATTTCATCACCCATTATCATCGTAGACAGACTAACATGACACACTGAGACTGACTTATCTAGTACTGGTCTATAGCCATTGTATTTGTTGCAATTTGTGTCTGTTAAAAAAGATTAACTTGAATACACCTTCTAGTCAAAAATAAATTAATATCATAATAATTAGCACCTTTAAAATTATATACATAATTAACGTAGTTAAGAGAGTCCTGGACATTATTAACATTAACTGCTATGTTGCAAAATATATAATAATCAATAAAAAGAGGATCATCTGATTTTGATATGGTAATCTGGTCCATTTTTGAAAAACAAAAATCTAATAATACTCGACGATTATTAGAGGTTAGATTAATTAAATTCGAGTGCCTCAGCCAACATTTGTAGGGACAATTATTTTCTGTTAGTAAATGATCCTTTCCTGTTGGTGGCTACTAAAATCTAGGTGGGCTATGCTTCCGACTTCAGAAAATTGAGTGCGTAGTTCCTCCAATCTTCTAAACTTCTTTTTATGTAAGCAATTCCTCCTGACATCTTCAAATCCTGAGCCACACATTGAGCAAGACAATAGTCCGAAGGTACTTGGAACAGGTTACGTTGTTCTCTCGTTACACCAAAACGACTCCATGAAGTCTTCAAGTACTTCCTCGCCGCTTAGTTCAACCGCCACACGAACCGCTGCGCCATTTTCTTCGCCAACATAAGGGTTCAGACGATTGAAGTGGACAACTCTAGGTTTTCCTCGGGGTGGTTTTTGAATCCTGTATACAACGTCGTTGATTCTCTCTATTATTTGATATGGTCCATCCCATGATATTTGTAATTTTGGGGAGAGGCTTCGGCGTCGTATCACCATATCTCCATCTTTATAACCATTGTTATCCGTTTTTACGTCATAATTCTCCTTCGTTCGGTCGCTAGCGCGTTGGATGTTCATCTCAGGTCGCTCACAATGCCTCCCTCTGCCAAATTTTCGCCGGGAGAGAAGCCGAACTTTAAAGCACATGGAAGTCATAGCTCTCGACCAATGATGCTGCTCGTTGGAGTCTGTCTTGTTGTTTCATGTACAGCCGATCGGTATGCCAACAAGAAAAGATGAAGATGTTGGTCCCAGACTCTTTGATGGTCAGAGAGTACTTTTAACAAATAGCGATTAATTGCCCTATTCATTCGTTTCACAATACCATCTGATTATGGATGTAGAGTTGTTGTCCTCGTCTTATGTATCTTAAGGATTTGCACACCTCTTAAAAATGTTTGAACTCGAAATTTCCTTCTTGGTCAGAATATAGTTCCAGACGAACGCCAAAACGACATATCCGCTCCTTAATTAATGATTTCGCGATTATTGAAGCCTCTTGGTTTGGTAACGCGTAGGCATCTACTCATTTACTGTAGTAATCCATTACTACAACGATGTATTTATTCGTTTAAAATGACTACCAATGTTGTACTGATGCATAGGTGCTTTGCCGCTGAGGGCCGTTACTTGCTGCATAAATCACACATTTTTTGCACCGTTCCCCGACGTCAACCTTACAGTTCACCTAGTAGAATCTCTCCCGCAGTTTGTTTAAAGTCTTTGTCATACCTTCTTGAAAACGATTGGATTCGAAATTTCTTCCTTGGTTCGAATGTAGTTCCAAGGCAACGCGAAAATGACATATTATCCATTACTATAATGATGTATTTAATTCCTTGGTAAGACTCGGGGAAAGGTCCAGCAACATCAATTGCGATTCGTTCAGAAGAACTACTAACCAACGTTGTCTTGACGCATAGATGCTTTCCTTCACCGCTGTGGACCGTTACTTGCTGCAAAACTTACACATTTCTTGCATCATTCCCTGACGTCTACCTTAAAGTTCACTCAGTAGAATCTCTCCCGAAGTTTAAAGTCTTTAACATACCCAGGTGTCCACCGGAAGATCCATTGTGAATCTCTTCCATCATTTCAGGTATTCTACTCTTTGGAATTCTAATTTTAATATGCGCTTAAGCAGTTCCTTGTCTAGTAAAAGATACTCCCACTGAGCCCAGTATGACTTTAATTTGGGCGTTTATTGAGACTTCCTCCCATGTTGACCTTCCATGTTCTTAGGAGCTTTAGAACGAGGTCGCCCACTAGGCCCTTCCGGATTTTTTTCAAATTTCAATCCTTGCTTTCTACAGCCGTTCGGAGTACTTGGCTTTAATTCTGCCTTATTACAGTGCTTGCAATTTTCTGGGCATGGCCTTCGCGACAAAGCATCTGCATTCTTGTGAATCGCTCCGGCTCTGTGTTTAGTGACAAAGTCAAACTCCTGAAGTCTTTCCAACCATCTTGCGACTTGTCCTTCCATATTCTTGAACTAAATAAGCCATTTAAAAGCAGCATGATTATTTCTCAGTAAGAATTTCCTTCCATATAAATATTTATAGAAGTGTTCTAGTGACTTGACTACTACAAGCAACTCTTTCCTCGTTACGAAGTATTTCCCCCCCGCTTGGATAAGGTCTTGCTAAAATAGCTGATCACTTTTTCCTGTTCATCCTGTATTTGTGATAGAACAGCTCCAATTTCCACATTGCTTGCATCGATATTCAACAAGAACCTTCACTCTGGCAACGGATATTTTAAAACTGGTGCGCTGGTAAGCGTTGTTTTCCTTTAGTGAGACGGGTTAATGGCTTAGTGATGTTTGAAAATCCTGCAACGTAACGACGGTAATACATGTACAACTCAAGAAAACTCCAGAGTTGGTGTACGAGGGGCGTTTGAAAAGTCCGTGCAAAAATAAAAACTACTAACGTGTTTGAGGAAAACTTTTTTTATTTTTAGACATAGTCTCCTTTTAGGCTTATAAACTTCGTCCAACGATGTTCTAGTTTGTTGATCCCTTCCGAATAATAGTCTGCAAAATATCCATTAGTGTCTGCAATCACCTCCTGGTTTGAATAAAATATTTGTTCCGCCAGCCATTTCTTCAAATTATGGAACAAATAGTAGTCCGAGGGAGTCAAGTCTGTGGAATAGGGGGGTGAAACGAGTGGGAATCCTATTTCCATTAATTTTACGACCACAACTGCTGCGCTGTGTGCTGATGCGTTGTCGTGATGGAAAAGGACTTTCTTGTGTGCCAATCGCGGGTGTTTTTCTTGCAGCTCGGTTTTTAAACGGTCCAATAACGTTAAATAATATTTACCTGTAATAGTTTTACCCTTTTCCAGATAGTCGATGAGGATTATTCCTTGCGAATCCCAAAAGACTGTCGCCATAACCTTTCCGGCTGAAGGAACGGTCTTCGCCTTTTTTGGTGCAGATTCCCACTTGGCAACTCATTGTTTAGATTGTTGTTTGGTCTCACGAGTATAGTAAGGTATCCATGTTTCATCCACAGTGACGAAACGATGCTTAAAGTCCTCCGGATTCTTCTAGAATAGCTGCAAACCATCCTTGCAACACTTCACGTGATTCCGTTTTTGGTCAAACGTGAGCTAAGCGGCACCCATCTTGCGGATAGATTTCTCATGTCCAAATGTTTATGAAAATATTACATACCCGTTCAGTCGAGATGCCCACAGAACTAGCAATCTCACGCACCTTAGTCATCCATTACCATATCATGGATTTGATCAATGATTTCTGGAGTCGTAACCTCCACACGCCGCACAGTGGCTCCAAATGCCGAAAAGCTGGCCAAAAATCGCAAAAATGAAAGTTTGCTTTAGGGCCTCTTTAGTCTACAGTTATGTATGTATATTGATACCTGCCCTGTCGGAATCCGCCGGTTTTATAGAGTCTAACCTGAATAGGTGGCTCTGGCCCCCCATTTTTCCCGCGCGCCGTTTACCGGACGCCAGTTCCGTAAGCATCATATACTTGGCAGAGTGACCCGGAATCGATTAAAATGGATTATCCCAATACAACTAAGTACTTTTTAACAATTTTACATGTTTATAATTCATTTTTCTTATTATTTAACTAACGTATCGTGGAAAATATGGGTTTTTTTACTGACCGTTTTCTAGGTAAAAGTTTAAATGTTCATAACTAAAAAATCCCACGACATCCCACTCTTGGATCACTTTTCTAGCATTATTTGACCCTTCTAGAATGAACAGAAATCAGCTGCCCAAACTTGCCCCATTTTTAGAAATTCAATTTTGAAAAAATGGTGATGTGGCCATCTTTCCCTATTTTTCTCGAAAACTATGAGGTTTACGCAAAAAAGTTATTCTTAAAAATTTGCTCATTTTTGTATCATTAACAATTACTTGTTATATAAATTTAATATAGGGCCTTTAGTTTATTAGCAATATGCAAAACTGTCAAAACATTAGATGTTCAAATAAAACATGTTCAGTTTTTCATTACCTTTAACTTTTGTTTAAAAAGTTTTGCAATATTTTTTAAATTTAAAATAATATCGAGAAAAAACAATAAACGCCTCGAGTAAACATCCACTTGCGGTTTTTGAATGTTTACCAAAAGCTTTTCAGTTCCAGCTTTTAATGACAAAACCTTAAGTTTAAAGTTTCATCTCAATCGGATCATTAAAAGCCTATATACATTTTTTCACGAAAATATAGCAATTTTTAATTTTTTGTCCGCCATATTGGATCGGTCATTTTGTTTTTCTGAAAATTTTAATTAAGTTTTTTTTATCAGAGTCGTAAAAAAGCTATATACAATTTTTTTATGCAAATCTGGCAGTTTTTAAATTTTTGGTCCGCCATATTGGATCCGCCATTTTGAATTTTTGAATTTTGAAATAAGATTTTTCTTTAGTTTCCTTAAAAGAACCTATATACAAATTTTCAATAAAATCCAACGACATCTTGTATTTATGACCACCTTTTCGGCATTTGGAACCACTGTGCGCCGTCCAGAACGTTCAGCGTCACTTGTGCCCCTATGGCCAGTCCGAAAATTTTGTAACCACTTATAAACTGTTCTAATCGAAGGTGCAGAGTCTCCCTAATTTTTATCAAGCTTCTCTTTAGTCTCCTGAGGCGTTTTGCCTTTCATAAAGTAATGTTAAATCACCACAAGAAATTATTTTTCGTCTATTTCTTGAAAATCACTCGACTTCCTTGATTCAAACGAATGCCAAACACAAAGAAATAGATCAATATGGCTGAAACTTGGTGTGCGTTCATTCAAGAGATGCCTCTAACTAAACATAACCTCGCAACGCGCTGGTGGAGCCATCTCTCGGACTTTGCACGGACTTTTCAAACCATCCTCGTAAATCCTTTGTAACTGGCCATTTCCTCACCGTTAAGATCTTTTGGACGTCGACTGTAATGTCTTGGCTTGAGACAATGTGTCTTAGGTACTGCACCTCTTTCTTGAAAAGGTGACACTTCTTCGGCCTGAGTTTTAGTCCAGAATCCCTCAATCGTCGGAATACCTCTTCTAAGTTCTTTGTGTGGTCTTCGAAGGACTTTCCTATTACGATTATATCGTCGAGGTAAACCAAATATGTCTTCCAAGATAGTCATTTAGTCTCTCGATCGTGACGCCAATGTAACTTTTTCGCACGTTTTATGGGTGTAAATGATTTATTTGAATCATTTTTTTGTTATCTGTCACTATTTATATATCTGTCTGACACGTATTGTTTTTTCCGATCCAGTCATCGCATCGACGACACACCCCTTCTTCCCACGCGACAATAATTAATTAATTAAAAAATATTTGTTTCCATGCAAGTCGCAGTTCTAGAAGAGCCAGTATTTTCTGGGGCAAACAGTTAATCCAAAATATTTTTCTCTTCTTTTTCATAAAAACTATTAGTGGTAAGTTTGTCGCTGTTAGGAGAACTGTTATATTTTCACTTCCAGGAGCATTTATTGTTCAAGTTGAAGGCATATTCTTACCACCAACTAATTTAGTTTTGAAAGGTTCAGAGTAAAAACCAATCTCATCCAAACTGAAAACACTGGAAGGACTGTTTTGTAATCCTAGATATTCTATTATATTTTAATAGGGTAAAATATCGAGGTGTTTTTTTTCCCTTTTTTTTGAAACCTTAAAACCAATCTTCTCCGGAATGATCGTCTTCAAGCGTTCTGAGATTATTACCTTTGATAAACTAATCAGCTCCAGCAACTCTTTTCTAGGCAATCCGAATTCGACTCTTTCCGTAGTCTTCCGAAATGGTTGTTCTTCTGCATAATTTGCTAATTATATCATGATTTTCTTCTAAGCGTTTCATTAATGAGTTTACTTTAAATTTTGTGTTTTTTAGCCGTTTATGTGTACTGACCTAATTTATGTTTTGGAAAAATGTTAAAATAGAATTTAATTAAATAAGTGTTATAGTAAGATATCAGGACAAGTAGTAAAAAGTATAGCCCAGACGGACTAACACCATTTATTTGTTTTCATATTTATTGTTATTGTTATTATGTTATTATAATGTTTTGTCCAAATAAAGATTATTATTAGTAAAAAGTGCGAGACTACAGATAACTGTGGTCTTACTTTTATGCTCGAAATTTATCCCGTGTACCAATATAAGTCGTGCTTTTCACAGTAAATTTCAAAGAATCGAAATAATTGAATTACAATATACGTAAACTGTAAGCACTGTTTTTCAAATTTACTAATCTATTCACCCAAGATATAAAATTTTGAAAAAGGAGATGTCACTTTTATGAACAATTCAAGTTTAGATGCGTACGCGGTTGTACACTATGTTTGCCAATAAATAGGGAATTCCCCCTTGTTCAATAATACATTTTTAATATAAGTACTAGTGTTGATATAATAATAAGCTTTTATAGAAACAAAGTTAAATAGAAATATAAGTCTATGGTAGGTTTAATTTGTATTTAGCTAATGGAGTTATTTTTTCTAGTTTAATTTTAAATATACTCATTAGTCAATATTATTTGATTGAATATAAATGTTAAATTTCTATTTTTAAGTCTTTAGTAATTTAATGTTTCTTGCTGTGTTTTCAGCTGTGCAGACGGTGTTGAACAGTCTGGACGATATCGCCTGCCTGCAGGAGTCTCGTCCACAGGAGCGCGCGCACCTCATGTCCCTGCTGGAGGACGCGCATCTCCATCTCCTTCTCGAGGTAAGTGGCCTCCTTTTGCGACCAATGAGTTGAACGAAGACGGGGCGCGCAATTACTAACGAGAGAGAACCCCGTGCGTTCCCTCTATTGCATATTCACGAAATAGAGAGTGCGTAACGCGTGGAAGGAAGACGGATGGAAAACCGATTGCCGGTTTTCCAATTTCCCGGCGTGTTTCAGTCGGGCAAAAGCGCGCGTCGAGAGCGAGACGGAATACTTGTTGCTGCCGGCGATAGCATCTTCATCAAATTTCGCTCTACGTTATTTTTTTTTTCGCGTCTAACACGTGGAGATTATTTTCTTTAATCTTTTCGGACGTGTAAAGTGAGAAGGACCGTACTCGTTTAAAGTGAGGTGGCGATGTTATTAAAGGAACAAATGTTATGTCGTTTTTAAATTGAACTCAAACGTAAATATTTAAGAAAGAAGGAAAAAGTCAATTTACGTTCCTTTCAGGAACAACTGCGATCAGGTTTCGATTTCATTTTGTCGGCAGAGTTTGCTTGTTTACCGCACGAGGCATTTTTAAATAATAGATAATATATTCAAAACAAGTAATTAAAAAGAAAACGAAAATAAAACAATAATGCTGTAGTATATATTTTTATTCTTTTTGGGTATGAATACATGATTATAAGATTGGATATAAATACGTTTTTATGGTAATAATTTTGGGCTCCTAGTTACATAGATATAAATACTTCAAGTGACAGTAAATCGTTAGTTCATTAAATATTTATTGGTAAACTTGTTTTTTGTTTAGTTGGAAAATAAATAATAATTACTTTTATTACTTCAGATTTTTTAGGATTTTTAATTGACGCATCTTCGATAATACAGTTTACAACATTGTTTTTGATGATCTATAATTTAACATTGTGAATTAATTATTTGACAAATTTAGCAGATTATTATAAAAATTTATGATATTTACTACTCTCTACTAAATATTAATTTGCCGTTCTTAAGTTGGTTGATTTATAGTTATTGAAATTATTTTACATATGTCATTAATTTTTTAAAAGCGTTCATGTATGTAAATCTAACACTTGATTATCGTAACTTTTTCATTTCTAATACTAGAAATAAAAATTGTGCAGAACTATAATCGCATAAATCAATATGTGGTAATTTTCTTTTTGGCACCTACGTCGACTTAAGTTTTCACGTTCGGTCGGCACTTTTCGGAAATATTGACAGGGAAGTTTATTTCATTATGGTTGAATTAGTGTTGTAAACCTGTATAGAAGTAGATTGGAGATTTACTTCTGTTCGGGGTGTAAATCTCCGAGTGCACATTTCCCGAGGTATTCACGTCACGGGAAAATTTATTATTCAGACGCGTCAAGTCGCGTTATCCCCGAAAATCGTCGGATCAAAAAAAGATATATTACACCAGGTTGGTCGTGTTAAGAATCGATTTTTCCGGTTTCGTTTTTTCTTTCCGCTCGACGGCGGAAAATATTATTATTTCTGCGAAGAATTCGTTCGCCGCCTTGCCGAATCATCATCTTTACAATTGCTTTATGCTCAGTTACAGATAAGGGGGAATGAAATTTTCAGATTATTTCGGAACGGATTGGATAACTTACTCTACTGTATTTGGAATTTAATTATTCACGAAGTTATTTATGCATAATTTAAATTTATAATATAAGAGAAGATGGTTATGAATAGTTAAGTAGGTATTGCCCGGCGCATCCACCATTTGCTAATGAATAGTCTGTATATTATTTATTATTCAGAAATCTTTTTATTTAACGATAGAAGAAGTAATCCCGTGAATATCTATTATTATTAAAAAATCATTTTCTTATTTATTATTATTTTGCATAATACGTATTGAAGAGTATAAAAATAAATGCAAGTTACAGATACAGAGGCTTTATAAAGAACAAAAGACAACACTGATTTGATACTAAAGAATTCGTTCCCTGCCTCGCTGAACCAACAACTTTACAATCATTTTATATTCAGATAAAGATGAGGGGAATTAAATTTTCAGATTATTTGACGAACGGTATTGGATAATTCACTTTTCTCCGTATCTTGAATTTATTTATTCATGAACTCATTTATGCATAATTTATATTGATAATATTCACCAATAGGCGAAGGTAGTTATGAATAGGTAATTATCGGTACCCGGCGCATCCACCATTTCGTATGTATATTGATTGAGTAGGCTGTATATTATTTAGTATTCAGGAATCCTTTTATTTTAAAAGAAGTAAGCACGTAAATTACAGTATTAACAATTTTACCAATATATTGTAGAAATATATTTCTCAAGTTACGTGACGAGTAACTTGTAAATTGTAATTGTAATACATTCTTCACAAATTTGTTTTTATTAACTAAATATACATTTCCAACCCAAAGTGTTCCTTATCAATAGTTAACTGACATAATAAATATAATAAATACAAAATGTACCTGATGAGTTGTTGAAAGCAAATTATAGAAAGAAAAGAAGAAATATACAAAAAATAGAATATGAAATTATTTATGTTAAGAGTAAATTTATTATAAAAATCTACAAATAATTTTAAAATAACATTGTTCTCTGTCATATAAACCTATTTTTTAAAATTTTCAATTTTTAATCTATTTTTTGAAAGACTTTTATAGCTTAACATTAAAAAACTGCTTTTGTTAACTATATCATCGTTAAGATGATTTATAGCAATTAACTTTTGTAGTGTGAATATATAAAACAAAATTTAATGTAAAAATATTATTCAAAATTACTTTTAAATATCAATCACTGTGCATTTTATATACTCCTCTGTTCTGGTATTACTTCAGTTAAGTGTACGGTTTCAAACGTGCCCCTGCAGAAGGTTAGTCAATTATTCATGATGTTGTCAGTGGTTTATTCCTATGAGAATGTCGACGGATTGAAAAGTAAGTTTATATAATTCTCTAGCGAGTTTTGAAACTTTAATATCCACATACATGAAAAAAAAATTATCACGTGTCTATTAAAATAAATGAATCTCACTCACTTACTTAATACATTATAAATGAAACGAAACACCGAGAAATCGTTAACTTTTTTATATGAGGAAACGTATTGATTTAAACAATACAATTAATCATAAACCAACAAGAAATAAGTTTTCAAAACTTTCTATTTTAAGAAAAAATAAATATAGCTCCTATTTTGTAGATATACTCTACTACATAAGAATGTTTTATTCATACAAAAATAATCATATACAACTTAAACTGGCGTGAAAGGGAAGAGTCCGCCTAAATTTATCCACTATATTCGTATCGTAACATTTCGAGGAAATCTAATATTCATGACTGTAGGGACAAAAATTATAGGCGTTGGTCTCTAGAAAGGGAGCTTAAGGTCACAAGCTACTCGACCCGTGTGAATAATTAATTAATAATTATAATTACGAATCAGGTCATCCGTTATTCGTAATTAATTCACGTTTGTAATATGAAACTGGACACGTATTAAATTTTAATCGTTTTATTGTATGTTTTACATTATATACAATTATTTAATCGATTATTGTTCCCTGTCAACAACAGCCACTGACCAGTTTCAATGTATTTCGAGCTCATCGGCATATCCAGAAGATAAATTATTCATCCAGTCTATTAATATCTTGCAATTTCAAATATTCTTATTGTCTCGAATTAAAAAAAAACACTCGGAATAAAAGATATTATAATATAATAATAATAATATATTTACAGTATAGATTGTAGAAAATATATTTCAATACATAATACATTTATGTAAGTATTTAAAATACGTTTACATGAGATTAAATATATTAAATGCTCGATGGAGATAATGTATTTTAAATATTTCGTATTACATATTCATAATTCACCCCACGTTATATAAACTCTTGCCGTTATTATTGTTGTTTTTCATAATATAACTTTTGCTAATAATATAATAATATTTGTTACAAATAATATTTTGTAATATAAAGCTAATTCAGACCGTAGGCCGGTGGGTTAAATTTACTGGTGCTCTTTCACTCCGGCCTGTTCATCTCCTACATTGTTTAATGGGGCGCTTTATCAGTACTCTACCAGTAAAATACGAAATTTATCTCCATTACTCATTATTCATTAATAATGAATATAATTTATCAATTTAGCTTTTTAGATGAGATATTTCAGTTTTATAAATGTCTCCGTGTAATGGAACTTTATTGAAAGTATATTTTCTTTCAAGAAAAGATGAATGAATGATGCTGTCATGATTGTAAGTTTTATTTTTACACTAGATTTACCAGATTTGTACCTGTTTTACGAAACTGGTCTTTATAAAAGTGCCTAGTGGTATTTCTAGCTTTTATTTACAAAAAGCTGAATAATATTAATTGTACTACAAACAAATTGATAAAAATTATCAATTCACTAATTAATTAGTTATGTTTCATTTAAATGACATACTTAACTGATAATAATAAATCTATCACAATTTTTTTCTTCGTACATTTATACGGAAAATATAATATATGTATGTATGTATTTATTTCATATATTGACATTAAGTCAGAATATGTGTATCATGGTAAATGGTACAAAATATATATGGTATACTTAAAGTTATTAAAACTAAGCATATAAAATTAACACGTAAATAAAGATTACTTATTTACTACACATGGATATAAATATAAATTTTGACGAATAAAGCACTAATAAGTGCTAATCCATTGATAATGGTCACTTTGTGACCGAAATGTACATTTGGTGAATCAAATAAAATTGTGAAGAAAGGTTATTAGTGCTTTATTCGTCAAATTAATTTGATCTTCACGTAACTCAAGCAACCAAATATAAAATTAATGGCGATTTCAATAAAATAATCTAAATCATATAAAATGATTTGCCGCCCTCTACTCGACTATGGTAATGTCCTTTTCCCCCACTCCTGCAATCCTACTCTCCACAATATCCAAGTTAGCGAGCGATCCTCCTTAAGAATCCTAACCAAAATCCGCCATCCTAATAATCCTCTACACAATCCCTCTAACCAACTCCTATACGACTCTACCTCTGTTATACCCATCAATGAACGCCTTCTATACCTCAGTGAAAAATTTTCCAAAAATTCCTTTAACCATCACATCCTTTCCCTTTACTGCTTGCGCAGAAATCCCAACCAAATCCCAAAATACAAAACCCCTTCATTCACTACATTTGAATTCATCGCTTCACATCATCCATCACCATCATCAGAGACAGACTGTGAAACACATCGACAAGGACACATCAAGGCTGAAAGACCGCTGGTCGATAGCCATTTAGCAAACTAACAAACTAACGTCAACTGTATCATTCATATATTATATTACTTGTATTTGTGTTTGTTAATAAAGATGTTGTATATATAATCTAAATCAGGAAATATAATGTACTAAATAAAATCACCATCAAAAAATTCCTCAAGTTACATGATGCCATTGTTAAAAGCAGTTCTTTAATGTTAAGTTTAAATAGTGATAGAGGTATTTTTTCAAATTATTATTTATTATGTTAAAAAATTTTGGGCCATAATAATTTTCTGCTGATTATGATTTGGATAGCTTAATTTGAGGTAAACTCAGATTCATCTGGTTCTGCAGAGGATAATTAATGAAATTACGTTTTTTTAATTGTCTTATTAATTTTTATATGACAAAGATATTGATATATCTTTGTAGCCTATATTGACCACGATCCTAACTGCTTTTCTTTGTAAGGCAAATAGTCTATGGCGTAAAGCTAAATGGATCCATATCATAGCGCCATAGGACATTTGTCAATGACTTAAACTATAATACACCTCTAAAAAACATGAGTAGATATCATACAAGAGAGATTACGAGATTATTTCAGAGTAGCATATTTGTTGATTCCTAAGAATTTTGTTGATTTCGAAAATGTTACATTGTGTTTTTTTTGGAGTAAGAAGCATTTCCACCTACTTTGAGTTATTTACAATTAACTTATTTCTTGCAAACCACTCTGTTGCAGCAGTTTTTGGTTCATTTTGGCGGACTAATACATCTACAAACCTTTGAAGACATTGATAAAGGTTGTCTCATCCGCAAATAATATACTCTGGCAATTGATATGGTCTGGAAAATCATTTATATATAATAGAAACAAAATTGGTCCTAAAATTAAGTCCTGTGGTACACCATAATTATTTTGAATCTTGATATCCGATGGAAAACCTTTTGAAGACAATTGCTTAGATATGCCTGTTAATCAAATCCCATACCCTTTTTTGGTCATTATATGATGAGTTAATGTAAGGATTGTATGTAGATATTTTCACGCGTTTAATTTTAGCTCTATAAAACAGTCTAGAAACAATATAAATAACATAATAATAGAAAAATCAAGTATATCAGACCACAACGCTATAATAACAAAAATAAAAGATACATGTAAACAAAAGCAAGAATATAAATACTATAAAAAATACGAAATAGACTATGCACAAATAACAAATGAAATAAAAATCATAGACATAAACACAATACACAATTTTAAAGACCTATCAAAAAAACTCCAACGCATAATCGAGACAAATGAAAAAACAGTAAAAATCAACTATATAACAAAAGCACAATATAACGAACAGAAGAAGAACATAACAAATCTAATAAAATGAACAAAGATTCTATACTATAAAAATTAATTTCAAAAAATTGGAAATAACCCAAGTGCACTATGAAAAAACCAACAAATAAACAAAAAAGGAAAACATATAGAAAAACTACGCAAAGAAGATGGCAACATCACTAAAAAAAGCTCAGAAATTGCACACGAAATAAACGTATACTTTGCTAATGTAGGTAGAAAGCTAGCGGAAAAACAAACGAATGGTAAAAAAATTACGCTACATAACAACAACAACGACTAGAAGAGATATTGACAACCTAAAATTTAGACTAACAACAGACCAAGAAATTGACAAATTAATAACTAATCTAAAAGTCAATAAAGCACCAGGATTTGACAAAATAACAAATTCCACTATAAAACAAAACAAAACAATATTAATACCTATACTTGTAAAAATCATAAATATAGTACTAGAAAAAGGAGTATACCCTGATTATATGAAACAATCGATTATAATACCAATACACAAAAAAGGAGACAGAAGCGACGTAGAAAACTACAGACCAATTTCCCTCTTGTCATCACTCAACAAAATATTGCAGAAAGCAATACAAATAGAAATCACAGAGCACCTTAATAAAAACAAAATTATACATAATCAACAATACGCTTTCCAACAGCAACCAGGGACAACATCTGCAGTGAACGACCTTATAAAATACATCAAAACTAATATAGATGAAAAGCAAGCAGTTGTATTAATATATATCGACTTGAAAAAAGCTTGCGACACAATATCTAAACCAAAACTGATGGAAAAACTGATTAAATTCGGAATAAGGGGAAACGAAATGAACCTGATCAAAACTTATTTAATGAATAGACCACAAACAACAAAAGTAAACGGTACAGAAAGCTGACAACTCGAAGCCGACTTTGGAATACCGCAAGGAGGGAATTTACCTCCGACAATATATATATATATATATATATATATATATATATACAGGGTGTCCCGTTAATGCGGGGAAATGGCTGGACCATAGATTCCTGAGGTCAAAGTATGACGATTTAACGCAACTTATCTATATCCAAAAATTTACGGTTAAGCCGGAATTTGGCTTCAAGGTTCAAATTTTTTTTATTTCTTTTGTTTATAACAATTGAACGCTTTATTTGATTTGAATGAAATTTATTTTTAATAACTACCATAATATAATACACCATTTCAGTTATTATGATCATTATTGGTTAACAAGAAGTATAAGAAACAGTAGTACCACCACTTAAAAACTAAAATATTTTTTTGAAATAAAACAACACAGTTGGGAGGGTTTCACATTTATTGTTGAACAATAAATGTGAAACCCTCCCAACTGTGTTGTTTTATTTCAATTTGTTATGGAGTTTCATCATGTATCCGCCTCGTCAATTCAAATATTTTTTTATTGGTGGATCTAATAAAAACTAAAAAAATACTTCTTGAAAGACCATTTAATTTAAAAACTTTTTCATGTCTTAATAATATTTGATATCTTTTACGGTTTTCTCTTTTTATTTAATTGAGTAAGTTTATTTACTTATTAATGAGTGCATAATGACTATACTATATTCATATTATATTTTTTTGTGCAAAACCCGTACAAGATATCAAAAACTAGTAAGAGTCAAAAAAGTTTTTAAATCTAATGCCCTTTCAAATATTTTTTTTGGATTTTATTGGATGCACTAATAAAAAAATATTTTAGTTTTTAAGTGAGTGCTTGTTTTTTATACTTCCTGTCAATCACTAATGTTCACAATAACTGAAATGATGTATGATATTGTGGTACTTATTAATAATGAATTTCATTCAAATCAAATACAGCGTTCAATTGTTATAAACAAAAGGAATAAAAAAATTTGAAACTTTGGAGCTAAATTCCAGCTTAACCGTAAATTTTTGGATATAGATAAGTTGCGTTAAATCATCATATTTTGACCCCAGGAATCTATGGTCCAGCCATTGCCCCGCATTACCGGGACACCCTGTATATATATTCAATTCAATTCAATTCAATTTATTGTGCCAGAGATATACATATCTTTACACTCGTCAATAAAAAATATAAATAGTGAATACATATTAAAATATACAATATAAATAAAAACACGATAAATAAAAAAACTATGATTGACAAAGACTTTAAACAAGTTAAAATATATACAGATTAAAATATATGGTAAAAAAGACTACATAATATAAGGACTAAAACCAGTTAAAAATAAGTTACAATACAACAAATATATTTGACAAACAACACATTAAAATATTTATAGTTTAAAATATATTATAAAAAGGCATATAGTATAGAGACTTTATACAAGTTAAATACATTAAAAAAAACATTAATGGACATACTACAGACTAAAATCTGAGAATCTGTTGGACAAACACTCATCAATACTGTAGAAGGCCTTTGATCTGAGGTAGTATTTAATTTTCGCATTGAAACGTGACTCTGGCAGTGTTTTGATATCGAGAGGAAGGCTATTGTATAGTTTAGGTCCGTAAAAGTTGACGGCATTTCTGCATCTTGTGATTCGATGCCGGTCTTGATAAATTAACTCTCTATGACGAGTATGATGTTCATGAACTTGTTCATGAGTAATATAAGTATGAATGTGTCTACGTACGTATTTAATGCATTCTAGTATGTAGATGCATGGCAAAGTTAGGATCTTGGACTGTATAAATGCTTGTTTGCAGTCCTCCCGATATTTAAGATTTTTGGTTACACGAACTGCACGCCTTTGTATGCCAAATAAACGAATTACGATCGCCGAGTGTCCCCATGAAAGGATTCCATAGGAAATATGCGAGTGAAACAAAGCGTAATACGTTGTAATCAGTGCAGATTGAGGTAAGGAATTCCTAAGATTCCTCAACAAGAAAGTAATGTAGCAGAGTTTCGATGATACGTTGGTACCATGAATATGCCAATCTAATCGTGAATCCAAGTGTATTCCTAGAAATTTTGTAGAGGCATCAATAAAGTTAGTAGCTCTCAGTGTAAAAATTTGTTTTACGGTTTTATCTGTATTTAAAGTTAGTTTGTTAACACTGAACCATTTTAGTACTTGATCATTGATCATGTTACTATCTGTCAGGGCAGAATTCAAATCGCACGATTGGTTTAGACAGGTAGTGTCATCTGCATACATGACCAGTTTTGAGTCAACCATATGATTTGGTAGATCGTTAACATATAGTAAGAACAAAAAAGGCCCAAGGATTGACCCCTGGGGCACACCGTAACTAATAACTACCTCCTCTGACACATTATTATTAAAAATAACTTGTTGCCTCCTATTTAATAGATAGGAACTTATTAAGCGGCAACTAGTTGGACTAAAATTATAGAAGTATAGCTTTCGCAGAAGAACCTCATGAGAGACGCAGTCGAAGGCCTTACTGAGATCAAGAAAGGATGCTGCTGTATATAGTTTAGAATTAAAACCTTCTAATATGATTTCAACTAAAGCAAGAACTGCATCTCCTGTCGAGGCTCCTCTCCGAAAGCCAAACTGGTTGTTGTTTAAAATATGGTGTCTTTCAACAAATTCAAACATTTGTTTTAACAATATCTTTTCCAATATTTTAGAAAATATTGGTAGGAGGGCAATCGGCCTATAGTTATTTATGTCATTTTCGTCTCCTTTTTTAAAAAGGGGAATGACATTGGCTATTTTTAAACAGTCAGGGAAGGTAGATGTTCTTATGCATTCGTTAATTAATTGTGTAAGCGGCAAAATAATAATGTCAAGAATGCCTTTGATAATGCTGAGGGTCATACCATAAACGTCGCGAGTAAACGTGTGTTTAATACTATTAACTGTATTCCTTACCTCAGCCTGACTGATTTCTGAAAATTTAAAATATGTGTCGATTTGTAATGGATTCGAACACATTAACTCTATCGGATCTGAGTTATACTTAGATAATTGAGTAATCAAATTTTCCGCAATGGTGCTAAAATATAAATTAAAATCATTTGAAGAAATATCACAGTTATTGTCACATACACATTTCTTACTAGGGGTCTTAATTAACGATCACAAAGCCCTTGGACTATTTTTAGAGCGCTCTATGTAATCGGCATTTGCATTTATTCTGGCCTCTCTTAAAGCTAAATTATATTTGTGCTTATAGTTGATATAACAATGTCTAAGTGTGGGAGAAATAATACTAGCTTCTCTCATAAGGCCAAGCGTTTCTCTCATTTGTCTTAGGGAGTCATTAAACCAATGGACATTATTTGTGTTTCTAATTTGGATGTTTTTTTCAGGAAAACAGGTATGGGAGAATTGATTTATTATATTGACAAAAGTGTAGAACTTAGTGTCTGCATTTTCTCCTTTATGTGAAATAAAGTCAAAGTTAGACTCCCTAAGAAAATTGAATAGTGAACGTTTACCACTATCTGTTATAGGCCTAATTGTTTTTACTTTAGCCTCACTGTTTACCTTCCGTTGCAATTTTAATTGAATGTGAATCCCAACATGATCAGAGAGACCATAATCAAGTGGAATAATAGTAAGGGCCTCGTGAATGTTAGAAAACACATTATCTAAACAATTACTTTTTCTAGTAAAAAAAGTTACCATACTGGAAAGTCCATATGATGACAGCATGTCGCATAAATGAGTAGCCTGCGGATCTTCAGTGTTAAATTTTACATTAAAGTCACCCACTAGAATGATGCCCCTCTCAGTATCAATGTATTTGTCCAACAAAATACCTAAAATGTATAAAAACCTTTTAAAATCACTGTTAGGAGAGCGATACACAGTTATTAAAATAATATTGTGCTCCATTAAATATGATGCCGCTAATTCGCATTCTTTTTCTTGCGATAATGTTGACGTATACTCTAAATTTTTAAAACAGACAGTATTTTTAAGTAAATGCAAAACGCCGCCATGTGAGGAACGCTCACGACAGAATGAAGGACCGACTGTATAATCATTAATTCGTAAACCACTTAATTCATCAGCTTGTAGCCAATGCTCACACAGACATATTATATCTAATTTCTTATCAGCTATAAAACCCTCAAATTGTATTGATTTATTGCGAATGGATTGTATGTTGGTATAGTAAATATTTAATACTGAAATTTCTTTTCTAGGATTTTGTTGAATCTCGGCCTGGCCGCCTAAAAATATACCTGCTTATTTCAACACCTTCCGGCCAATTATTACTATCCATCATTTTGGAATGCTCTTTTAAATCGACTGCAACTTTAAAAGCAGAATTAAAAGGGTTAAGAATTAATTTTTCACAATATATATCTTGATTTTGCCCAATAAGTGATTTGATATGGTGTATAACATCCTTTTCTGTACAGCTGTTTTTAATCCTCTTAATTAAAATTCATGCCTTTTTGGGGTCCGCTTGAATTTTAGTTATTCCATGTTCACCGGTACCCATTACGATCTTATTCGTATTTCTGCGTTTGCGTCTATTCGGGAAAACGAAGTCGTCCTCCTTTGCGTGGTCGCAAGTCGATTTAGGACGCACTGCTGATTCGCCATTGTTTATGTTTACGCTGTTTACTCGTTTGGTGTCAGTCCTAGCGGCAACTTCATCCAGGACTTGCGATTTTAATGGAGCAGGCTTGCCACTAGTATGTTCTACGTCACTCGATGCAACTTCGGCCGATTGAGCGGTGGCGGGAATTGATTCAACAGGCTTTTCCACGTTAATATTTGGACTGGATTTTTTGGATTCTGAAATACCTTGCTTGATGGAATCAATTTCCTTCCATAAACGTATGATTTCCAACTCTATTGGCTGATTGTTTTTACCCACTGTTGGATCTTGGTTGGAGGTTATGATCAAATGCACTTTATCGCAGCAGATGATATTTTTATTTTCGTCCACGAATAATCCGGGAACTTTTTGCGTATATATATAGGGTCCGCCAATAAGGGCGCGTGAACTTTAAAATTGAATAAAACAAGTTGTGTGTGAGGTAGAAACGAAATTTATTTTTCATTCGAAAGGGTATTCGACCCCATTAAGTATAAAAGATAACATCGTTCAAATGACCACCGCGGCTCCGTTTGGTAGCCCCGATCCGGGAGGTCCAATTTTCGATGACTCTGGAGCACATATCGGCCTCAATTTGAGCGATGGCGTTGCCTATGTTGACTTTGAGGTCATCGGTGTTTAGAGGCTTGTTGGCGTAGACCAGCGACTTGAGATAGTCCCAGAGAAAAAAGTCTAAAGGCGTTAAATCGCACGATCTCGGTGGCCAGTTGATATCGCCTCCGCGCGATATGACCATGTCCGGAAATCGCTCGTGCAGAATGTCCATTGTGGCATGGGCTGTGTGGCACGTGGCGCCGTCCTGCTGGAACCACATGTCGTCCGTGTCCATATCATCCAGTTTAGGCCAAAAGAAGTTGGTTATCATCGACCTGTAGCGCTCCCCATTGACGGTTATGGCCGCCCCAGCTTCGTTCTCGAAAAAGTACGGACCGATGATGACGCCGGCCCAAAATCCACACCAAACAGTGACTTTCTGGGGATGCATTGCCACTTGGTGGACCTCGTGTGGGTTGTTCTCACTCCAAATGCGGCAATTTTGCTTGTTCACATACCCGTTCATCCAGAAATGAGCCTCGTCGCTGAAGATGATTTTGAACAATAAGTAAGTTCCATTTTAGGGATAATATTTTTTGTTTCTGGGAATGCATAGTGAATTTAGGATTTTGATGTTGGTGGGATTTTGTGTGAATTTTTTGGCAAGAGGGGAATTACCTTTATGGAATAGTACAGGAATAAATTTGATGGATGGAGAGGATTTTAGGGATTTCTGTTTTGGTTTTGGCTGATTATTTTGTGACTTGAAAATTACGTAATTATACTGGGTGAAGGTTGTAAAAGAGGATAGGTAAATATTCATGTAAAGGATTTCAGATCATTTTGTATATGTGAGTGCTTGTTTGTAGATTTGTACCTTATTTTTGTAGATGAGGCCTCTGAAATGTGCCGCTCTTTTCTTATCTTTGCTTTAAGGGACGTGCAGTGGTTTTTGAAGGTTAGTTTGATATCGCATACTATTCATAGGTGTTTATATGTGACAGAGGAATATATATTTTGGCCACTTATGGATATTGAGCGAAGTAGTTCTGTAAGTCTGTGAAAGGGAAGATGGAATGGAAATTTGTTAGGGTTGATGGAAATACGCTATTTTGTAAACCAGCTTTAGAGCGAGTGTGCGAGCATTGTTAATTCAGAGCGGATAGGCGGATTGATTTAAATATTTTGGATTGGGGTGGTAGATGTCGTGTACCAGGAGAACGTATAGGATAGGAGAAAGGGGAAAACCTGAAGGTAGACCTTGCTTGGTGAAAATGAGTTGGAAAGGGAGCTTGTTTTGAAGAGAGTGGAAGGGTTATGCATCTGTATTCTATTAAACCAAACTGATATTGGGAGATGAAACTAGAAATATAGGACATAAACTACAGGAAACGTAAATATTATATCTAATACACTAGTGACCAAGAAGGCTATTGGCCAACGCAAGTTTTTGTTTTTTACTCCACGTGTTTATAATTTTTTAACAGCCAGTTCCAAAAGTTTTGTCAAAAGAATTAAAACAAATTTGAAGAATATAAGCTTAATCGAACAATCCTCAATTATTGGAAAATAAGCTATACTTTATTTTTTGTTTTTAATAAATATTGTGCTTTTAGAATATTACTTCTGAAGTTCTTCTGTTGTTTCTTCTACAAGTTTTTTAGCTTCGAAGAATCAACAGTTGTTACTACTAATGTTTTTAATGTTATTATTAATGTTAAATTAGTATTAAATATCGAATTATTATTATATCTGCTACACTGTTTTATAATCAATAAATGTGATTTTATTTTATGTGAATGTGCGTGGAAATAAATAAATAAATAATTTTGTTTTTGAGGAGAGGTTCAAACATTCTTCCAAACCCCGTAAGTAAGGTTATTAGACGGTAACTGCTGATGTTAATGGCTAGAGAGTCCAGATCTAAATCGGTTATAAGATTAGCTTATTTAATTCTTCCGTCAATTATAAATATACTTTAAGAAGATTGCGAATAAGAGTTTATTCTAAAAGGGAAATATTTCACGTATTTTCTATTTTGTACGGAAAAAAAGTTTCCCTGTTTAATTTGTATTTTTGCATTATTGCCTTTTAACGCTTGTTTGTTTTGTGTCAATACCGAACTGGCTATTAAAATTGAAACCGTTTGAATTTCGTATTTAATATTTTCAAATGGATCCGATGCAATTTTTAATTAACGATAAACATCGATTGTGTGTAACTTTTTTATCCAAACAATTTAGTTTTGTTTTTAGTTAGTGTTGAAACCTTTTTTATTGAGTAATAATAAAACTGTATTGGTCTAATATGTACTTAGGAAAAATTACACAACACATATTCAGTTTAAAAGTAATATGAAATAATTTATCTTATTCTAAATAAAAGAGAATAACAATTTCCTATTTAATCTGTATATTACTTATTGAATGGAGGGTAGTTACAAATTTTAGTTTCGTGAATATTAAATAATTAATTAATTCTTAATATTGAAATGTACCACCAAGTGAACGCCGTTAAGATCCAAGAAATGATTAATTATTCCTTACAATTTTATTTTAAAAATTGCCGACATATACACTCATAAAAACTAAGTTAATATGATTGATACATTAAGATATGTTAGTTGTTTGTTAAATATTTCCTTTAGAATTTTCTGTGAAAACACTGCTGTTGAGTTTCCTCATTAACTGCTGCAACAACTATGACTGTAGAAATTAGATTTCTTGGACGTGTTGAAAATTACGATGAAATAATCTCTCACTTAACTCGGGCTGAAACATTTTTGTATCATATTACTAGTATTAGTTAATTTTCTACAAAAATTTACTACATTTTTATTTTTATATTAATTCGATTGTTGATTACAACATTTGGTATTGTTTCACTTATTTTTTATTTTACTCCGACTAGTTTCGACTAAATGTCATTATTAAGAAGATATGTACGGAATTTGCCGGTATTTATATAGATTAAAGTCAGGTAATAAGGGCAGTCGAGATTTGGAACTCGCCCACCTCGACTGCCCTTATTACTTGATATTAATCTGTATTAATACCGGCAAGTTGCTAAAAATTCTGTACATATCTGCTTGGTAATAACTTATAGTCGACACTAGTCGGAGTAAAATTAAAAAAAACAAACGAAACAATGTCAAGTGTTTTAATTTTTTAATTTTAAATTGTTCAATTCATGTAAAATTAAGCATTCTATTAAGAATTATTACTGAAAAATCAATATCTTATAGACTTATCATTATTGTCTATCTTACCTCATATATAATTTCCCGATTTTTTTAGATTATTTAAATTTTATTCCTTTAAAAGACATCTACGATTTTATTATGAACGTTATCTATACAAGTGTATAAAATTATTCGTGCCACATAATTTAAATATACAAGTGAAAGGAATCCGGAGTGCGAAAACAAATTATCTTCGAGCGATGGTAAAGAAGAGGTATCAGAGGGCTTATCACAGCAACGCCACTCTCACAAATGATTTCGCCGTACTTCTCACATTTATGGTAATTTGATGTTTGAGCCTATTGTTATTATACGATCGAAAACATTTCTTTTCTAGCATGCTTTTCTTTTTTTTTCAATTTATTCTTTATTTAAACTTCATCGCACATAATTACATAACATAAAAACAAATTCATTAGATATACACACAATGTTAAAACCAATGTACATATTTTCAATGACAGTATTAAGTTACTTGTTGATAAATTAAACACTATTAAATAATAATGATAAATACTTTATTTATTTATTTTCCTGATGCCATTTATTATTTGTTTCAATTTAAATTTTAAATATTCTATGCCTTTGACTATTTTTAAAATTAGTCTTTCAATAATTACTTGATTGGATTGCTTTTATTATTTATTTCAGCTTGCTTTTTAATATTTTCATTTTGCTTGTATTACACAAAAATGAAAATTATGGTGTAGAAATGAGTTAATATAATAAACATGAGCAATAAGTATCAAAATAATAAACATCAATGTGACAAACTAAATACAAAATTGTGTTTAATTTATTATTCAATATATATAACGAAGTAGAAACCTCCATTGTTAATGAGTCAAGAAGCTCAATATGATTTAGGTTTTAAAAACTATACGTTAACTGAGTTTATACAAAATAATTACGCAAAATTTTAGCAGAGCTTAAGATTTTTAAGATTGGCGCCCAACTCGGGGCCTGTTCTTTTGCTAAGCAATTAAGTTAAGTTTTAAATTTAGTTCCGACATCACATCGTGAAGCTTGAAAAGTATCGTATTTCGTGATCTTCGGACACTGTACGTGGTTTATAGTTGATTTTTCAAGACACTAGTCAATGGTCAAAATATTTCAAAAAAATGGGTAGATTGCAGTATTTAAAATGAGTATAAGTAAAACGAGGTAAACGATTGATGAAGTAATATTAAATATGAACAAGAACAGAAAATGAAAATTCGTTAATTTTAAATAAAGTTGAGAACAAACAGAGAGAGGCAGCACAACATGAGCATGAAATAGAATAATGGAAAGTAATAAGAATGATGGGAAGAATGGTTGTTATTAATTGAGTTATATGAATCGAACAACGAAGGCGGCATTAAAGCATATACATATATAAAAACATATATAAAAACAATTAATTAAAAAATAGATAAAGTAGGAGATGGAGTATATAATGAAAGATTTCAATAGATAGGTACAAAACACTTATAAGAAATATAGCGTAATTTTAGGAAGGGAGACATAGCGAAGGCCACAGAAATAATCATGAAGAAAGATTGATTGACTTCTGCATAAAACACGAAGTAAAAATAGCTAAAACATTTTTAACCATAAAGACATACATAAGTATATAAGGAAACAACAAATCAGTAATAGATTGGATTATACCAGAAAGGAGAATGATAAATATGTCAGCAAGAAAGAGGGAGGCTCTATTCATTGTTTGGGTTTTAAGCAAGTGCAGTGGATATATTTAGGATCTCAAATAATTGTCGATTTAAACGATATGCAGCTAAAATAATTGATGGCTAAATGTGCAGCAAGATACTTAATAATGCTTCATGGAGACTTCCCAGTCGCTATCAGGGTCATAGCCTTCGTCATTTCCGTTGAGGATGTTTTCCGCTACGTTAAGTTGGTCTACACATAGGTAGACAACTCCAATATCGAGAAGAAAGTCCTCCAGGTCAAAAGCGTCTAATAACTCCGAGGCCGAGAAGAAATTCCTCTACGTCAGAAGCATATGTGTACTCCAGTCCAAGCGAAAGTTTAACGGTGCCAATCAATTGCGCAGGCAATCACCTCACTGTGGATGGCTGTCCTTTCTAATACAATAACTGTCAGGGAGAACATCTAGCCAGGCTACAAATTTCCGTTCATTCAGTTACATGACCACCGTTCTTCTCTCTTCGAGCGCTGTCAATTGGGCAGAAATCTTAAAAATTCTGATTCAAAAAAGAACTACCAGATCCACAGTGACACAATTTGTATGGGATACCCGAAAATCTTCGCTAACACGAAGTAATAACCTTTGAGGCTTCTCTGATTTTGACGATCTCAACCTTTAATGAACGAGCGCATTTTCTAAAGTAATGACTAGTAAAATTAAGTGCTTTATTTAGAAGAACAATAGTTCTTTTAGGTCTCAGTTCAAGAGAGGCTAACACACCCCATTAGCACCCTATGTTAACTTAAGTGCTTTATTTCTAGTGCGGGAAAAGGTGCATAATTAATATCGCTTTACTGGATTTTATGGAAACTTGCAGTAATAATATGAAGTAGATGAACTGATATATCCATACAATAGGATACCGATTGAAAATTTGAGAAAAATAATGGGAGTTGAAATAAACGAATAGATGCAAATATGTAATGTAGTGATTTTTACTCATTTATAAATTTATTTTTTATAGATTAACAATGTATTCATACAAAATTATTTTTTTGGGTGTGGTACTTCTCCCAACAGTTATGCGAATACTAGGTTTTTTGGTACCAATATTTTTCTAAATTTCAAATGCGAAACTGGCTTCAAATTCATCTGTTGCCGTTGTTGTCTGTATATTGTGTATGAATTGATGCTGCAAAGTTCCAATCCCCAGAAGAACATCTTTTTCCACCATTTTTAAGAATTTCCTAGAAAACAATATGACATTGCATAATGGTCTGCGCAGTCAACTCCTCCCATAGATTGGTAGTTTGTTGCAATACCTGGCTTGTCAATCGATACTATTTCACCACCACATATTTTTTCATTTACTTGGGGTAATTTTTGCTGTATCCCAAGAACTCAGTAAGGTGATAACCCTTTTGTCTTTCCATGCTAACACTAATGTGTTACGTTTTTTTAGAGCAATTCTATTTTTTTATTCTAAATTTCGTTTTTTTAATTCCTTGAGGTAATCCTTTTCGTTTTGGTTTTATCGTACCCGTAAGATAGCATTTCAGTTTTAGTAATTCGGTGGCTGAACTTTTATAATACCGATCTGTGAACATTTTTTCTAATAATTTTTTGTATAAATATAATGGTATTCTATTTCTACTAACAAACTCAATGTCAGTTTGAAAATTTTATAAAACGCATCCCGAAATCAAGGGAAAAATAGGCATCTAAATGCTAAAAAAATAAGTATCCAATGCTTGATTGTTTGGAACAGCGGAGGAAAGGAGACATGGGTCTGAATGGAAAACATTAAATGCAAGTGAATTCCGCATGTATGATAAAGACAAATATAATAATAATAATAATTCTGGTAGTTATTGGAAGTTCAGAATTTGGAAGATTATAGAAGAAAAGTCCAAAATTATTCCCTTTCTATATTTTTCCAATTATTTAAAAATGATCGCTTTCTCAGTTTCTTCCTATTTATTCTGCTATTTACATAATTATTAACTTATTTTATTATATTATTAACTAATTCGTCTGTAAAGTTCAATTTGTAAATATCAATAGGCTCAATAATATTAGGAGAAAATTGTTACCCTGTAACTTTTCGAGATACTATGAAACAATTTTTGTTAAAAAATATCATTTAGTTCAGTAACATTTTCCCATTACTATCACCGTTTATATTTTCGTTCTGGCCGAGCTCATCATTACTATCACTATCCGTAATAAGCATAACTAGTTTTTCTTAGGAAGTAAATCGCTATCAGAACTGTAGTAATTATTATTTTATCACTATCTGTAAAAGCCATAACATGTTTCTTTTTAAGAAGTAATGCACTAACGAAACTATTGTAATTATCACTTTCATCTTCATCTACTACATTTCTCCAATTTTCTTTTTCAAACACTTACAATTTATCTTCGCTATAAGAAAATTCCAGGTTTCTGCTGGTACTTGATTCATCAATACTCCTTTTCTTTGCCATATTTTATAAGGCTTAAATTGTGGATAGAATTAAAATAGCATGCATGCACGCAAGACTACGCCTCTCTTTCTCCTAACAGAGAGTTCTCCGAAAATGACGATAACAAACTTTATTGACCGTATACAAAACCGAAAATACATCAATGCTCGGAGAGGAATGCTCCAGAATGCGTTAAAAACAGATTTCCTAAAATCACGTCATGCTTTTTTTAGAATATTTATAAAACTTTCCACCCCCATAATCTGCTTATCTGCTTCAGGAATAACGACTACACACATTGTTATTATGAAAATTTCTTACTGCATTTCTTGAAAAATGAAAAATTCAGTTCATCGGTAAAAGGATTAAGTATCAGAAGTTGAGGAATTTTGACCAATGTGTGTAAAAAATTCAGCAGAAAGCAGTGCCTGATGAATTTATATGTAATATGGGTACAACAAATAGTCTCCAAGAATTTTCCAATTTGCAATTTTTCCAGTAGACTTACCTGTATCTTTCTCTATCATCTCCAGCTTTCGATAAATTCAAGATTAAAGCACAGCCCGATACTAAATGATCAATCATGAGGCGTATTCAAATGAAATCACGCTATTAATAAATAAAAGCTGTTCTTACTAATTAAAATTGTTGTTAAAACATAAGATGAGACCATATATACTCTTTATGAGTTTCTAAATACATATAATACTGCTCTGCTTCAACGACCTTCTCGTTTACCAAACTTATTAACAATCGATTTTGTAGGATGTGGTAGGACGGAAAATAAATTATCTGTAGACGATTTATTTTCCGTCTCGCCACATTCCATATGTTGTTGATTAGTTTAGTTATCGAATAGGTTAGTGAACGTAAAGGTCATTAAAGCAGAGCAACATTATATTTACTTAGAGAACTCTTGTTAAAAATTTTGATTTCATATTTATTGCAGACAAAAAAAATTAACTTCATATTCATTGCAATTTGCTAATGATACTAATTCATAGTTTCTTCTTTAAGTGCCGTTCTCCCTAGGGAACGTTGGCGACTGCCATGTTTGTGATTTTTCTAAAGCTCTCTCGATCCTACGATACGTGAAGGAGATCATCAGTGTTCATACTAGTACATTGCCACAGATTTCGTAGCTACGACAGTTTTTTTTAATTCTATCCACCTATTTTACCATTTGAAATCAGACGTGGAAACTCATATCTAGGTCCTCTGCGATGTATTACAGTTTTGGACGCTTGACTGTCTGTAATACTTGTCTGCCGTGGCCTATTCTGTGATGAAGTTCTTCGTTCTGCTTGTCCACTGTATTTTAAGCAGCTTTCAATAAATCCTTATTTTGAACGCTTGATTTTTTTTAATATGTCTAGTGGTGAACGTCCATTTTTCATAACGATAGAGAAGCACCACCATCTTGCAAACTGCTCCCTGGTTGTTGGGTACACTGAATTATTTGTTAGTAAAGGTTCAATTCGGTACCTAATCTCGTCCGAGAGATTAAACGATTCCTTAATCCATATATATTTATATACGTTAAAATTATTACAGAAGATCTTCTTTCGTGGCAATTGTCCTCAACATCGTCATAATTTAAGTGGAAACAAATTTTGTAAATTATTACAAGAGATCTGCTTCCATGGCAAACAGCTCTTTTAATAACATAGTTTAAATAGGAGCAGTATATTATTTTTTTCTTAATATTACGTATATATTTAGGACGTCTTCCATCTAATATGCAATTACAATGAGCTCATAACTAGACGTTGGCCTGAATACAGGGGGAGGAGGAAATTCTGGGTGTGAAAAAGTGTGTGTATTATGTGTGAGTATAAAGGATACTCGGAGAAGCTTTGCTGAGGAATGAGGGAGTGTGTAAGGAATGTGAGAGAAGAAAAAGAATGTGACTTTAACAAACATGATTGCAATATATATAAATGAATTAATGTATGACACACAATATTGAAAAAATATACATACAATTGTAACATGAGGGACGAAGTTCACACTTGCAGATGATCTTTCTATCAAACCCATATTCTCTCCATCACTGTTCATATAACACCTGCTTGAGATACATTTATTTAGCATTTTCTCTTTATTGCGACATATTGAGATTTTTTCTAATAAAATCAAGATTCGTGTCGAAAGATGATTTGTTATTATTTAATATTCAACTTGGTTACACTGATAATCACATGCAACATAATGGCATAGAGTTTGATGTAACAAATTAATATCCTGTGTAATCTCAACCTAAATAATTGGATTATATAATACTTCTTTCATAAGGTTGTATAATGATTATTCAATCATCTTCGTATATAGTTTTTAAGGTGGTATAGAATCTTCAAGAAGGTTTTCCATAGTGGTTTAATATCTCCAACTGTTCAAAATTTTTAGGAGATTTCTAAACAGATGATGTAGATTTCTCAGCTGGTCTGGAATCTTTAAAACTGCTGGTTTAGAACCCCTAATTCCCTGTCGGTCCAAAATCTTCAGGAGGCTTTCCTTGGAAGAGGATTGCCGGAGAATGGATGCTGAGGGGTGGATACGGAATAGCAAATTTCAATGAGTATGGTTGGTGATCTAGAGATAGGAAAATGCCTACTACGACCTACCCAAACGCCGATCCTATACGTGAAAAGCTTTTGGAGATGCACCGAAGAGGATTGTAATAAATCAAATAGATCATATATGTATACATATAAGATTCTCAGAATACATTCACACTTCCTTATTCCCTAAGTTTCTACCCCATATAACAAAATATTCAGAGTCATTTTTAAACTAATAACCTCTTTTCAGGCATACTATTATCTATTATTATTTCACCGATTAAAGTCTTTTTTGGTCTTTATTTCAGCCTAAGCAGCAGTTTACGACGAACTGACGTCTTAAGCTGCTAGCGGAAGTTGTAAATATTTTGAATCAAGTTAATATCATTAATGCCTATTAATAATTCCGCCAGTCGTGCTGAGATTCGATTTTGAAATGCAAAAAAGTCACCGTAATACTTAATGTATCATAGGAAGGATTTAGAAATCAGGGAAATAATAAGGCATGTTCAGGTTAAAATTAACAGTACAGGTGTTTACGTATCGATAAACTTCATAACAGTTTCTTTCCTATCTGCAGGATATCCGGAAAAATGTTTATATTTCTTTTGATTCCTGCGTGAACGCATCGAAGATCAGTAGTCTGGCTCTTGGGAATTTAGTCATTAAAATATTCTGCACTATTCGATGTTTTCGCCGCTTAAATGTGGTGTAAAGCCTACCTCTCATTCGAAAATGGGTGGAGAAGTTTGAAGAAATCGGTACAACATTTTAAAAAAAAAACAAAAATAGGTCGACCAATATCACAAAGAACGCCAGAGGATGTGAATAATGTTCCTGACAATCCGATTTTTGAATTCGGATGCGTGCAAGCTCTTTAAATGTGCCTAAATCATCATTAAACCATCATTTGCACAAAGATCAAAAGCTGCATCCCTATAAAATTCAATTAGTACAAGAATTAAAGCCCTAGGATGTCAGTCAAAATATCTAGAAGAGATTACCCATATGGACTTTTTCATAAAGTTATCTAAAATTTACCACCTCTGGCACATTTTAAATAAAATATCTCTCACGAAATGACAGCCATCACATACTCTAGATGCCGAGCTGTCTCCAGAAACTTTAGGTTTTGAATAAATGAATGCCTTGACCTTGAAGGTTTACATTTGAATGAGATGCTTACCTATGACCTCATTTACAACCACTTACATTATGCAAAGATTTGTACCAAGAGGATTCCAAGAATAATAACGCAGGTATATAAAAGAATATGCATTGTTTTTTCCTATCTTTCGTTTGGGCGTTAGAACAAGGAAGAAGCCATATTTTTGTATGCTTTTTTAGGTTTAGTTAAGAGTATAATCAATATATAGTCTGTCCGTTGGATCTTCTGTCGTACGTCAAAAATTATCGCTTCAAAAAACGACGAAAGTTTTACAGTGCGTTCTCTTTCTAACGCATTTGGTTTACTTTATCAGACTGAATGTTTTTGTGTCGTTTCTCGAAGCGATATTTTGTGACGTAGGACGGAAGATCCAACGGATGGACTATAAATGACACTATTGTATCCTTTTTTTATACTTTTGGACCGAAATGTAATAGGTATGGGTCTCTCATTACTTGTCTGAGTTAAATCATGCCCACAGTCTAAAAATTCGACAGTTTCCAAGTGCCTTAAGGAAAAACAATAAGTGTTGTTCAGGATTGTAAAACATTGAATAAGTTTTATCGTGCAATATATTTATATTTAATACTTTGTTTCTGTTACGATAAATAAATTTATTAAGAATCTGATAAAAATATAATAATTTTGACGTAAGAGATCCGGGGGCAGTTCGCTAGGCAGAATGTTCTTCCACTCCTCATCTTCAGATCTTTTGTTTCCGTCGACGAAACTTACTTACTCGTGTAGTGTGTTTACGTCACGATAATTCCCGCCCGCATACTGCTGTCAGAACACAAGAGATTCTAGAGAAGTTTAAGTGGGAATGTCTTAACCACTCACCCTACAGCCCCGACTTGGCACTTTGCGATTATGACTTCTCTACAGAACAAAGCAATTTTAAGGCGAAAATCGAATGAACATACGAAGTTAAGAAACGTTGGCTGTATTTATTTTTAAACCACAACAGCTTTACTTCAATAACTATCTTTATACTTCTGTAGTTAGTTATGATTTAACACATGACTTCTTTACTTTTATGTCGGTGTGGCAAAACATATACGATTATAGATGTAATAAAATTTTTATATTAAATCTATGGAAATCATTTTACAATTTTTACAATTTAAATAATAAAGAGCCTAACGTCATCTATACATTAATACAAAATCAATAATAATATACGGCATAGTAACAGTAGTGGTGATTAGCTATCGACCACTTGGTCGTTCCTCCTTCTTATTTATGTATTTATGTGTGTGTGCAAGCACGAAATATTATTATTAATAATTAATTATACTCAATTATGATTTGTTTAAGTCAAAATGCCGTCTATCAAATCAAGTTTAATATAATTCAGAGCTTCTGTTAACTTATTCACTTAGATTTCCTTTTAGAATCCGGTAGGAAGTGATTCCTTGAGCTTGCCACTTAACGAGGGGCTGTCTGACAAGAGAAACAAATAAATATTTAAAGAGGATTAGGCCCTTCCGCTAAATTATTCAATAATTATAAACCTGGTTATATCGATTATAAGGCATTCCGTTACCTTCCACCTACATTATGATTTGAATTATAAGTTCAACTTGAATTTAGTATTTTACTTAACGTACATTATCTAATAATTTCAGGATGGTTGTGACCGTTACTAGCTAGTAATCCAATTTTTGTGAATCCCGTGAAATAAATTGTCATAAAAACATAGTAAGTGTTTTTATGTAATAGAATAATTTTCATAATCGCATTGTAGCATTTAATAGTACCTATTGTAACTAGATTATTTCTTATTTAAATTAAATCAATGTTGACGTGTTTACGCATCTCCAAACATTATTCATTTACTCAAATGTGATACTTCGTAACCTAATATTGATATTGTGTATATCAAATCGAAAGCATATCTTGTTGTCTAGATGGGAAGTCGCACTGGAGTATTTGATCTTATAATAAAGGGTGTACTAATGTAATAACAGCGATTAGATATACTCAGCCAGTTTAATTAATTTAGTTTGCTAGAAATGTGCCCGCAATTATGTATCATGAATATTAATATATGGAGGAACCGGTAACCATCCGTATTATTGTTTTAACCAAAGTTACATATCATAGTTTTAATTTATAACTGAACTATTTGGTTTGCATTAGTAAAGAGAATATTTAAATTTCCAATTTTATGTGTTATATATTTACTATTAGTTTTAAATATAACTTAAACGATAAACATTAAATATAATAAATTTTGCCGCTA
This sequence comes from Ontholestes murinus, assembly GCA_963969525.1. NCBI lineage: Eukaryota > Metazoa > Arthropoda > Insecta > Coleoptera > Staphylinidae > Ontholestes > Ontholestes murinus. Next base: position 59,680,668 of record OZ018389.1, on the reverse strand, counting down.
CAACTTAATTTACTTAAGAAAAAATACATCGTATGTATTAATAGGTAGTTGATTAAAAATTCACCTTATTTTTTATTTTAATATCCCACTAGTTTCGACACTGGGTCATTATTAGGAATAATGTACAAACGCCATTTTATATATAGAGAGGGGTTCAGGTAATAAGCGCGTTTGGGTTTCCCCTACTTGAAACATGCGGTTTATTTTATATTATAGAGATTAGAACATTTTTTTGTGTGAAGAAGTTAGACAAAAATTTAAATAAAATTAATTCTTCAGCTACTGCACTCTTGATGAAACATATATATCACAGGGGTGGATTTGTAAATTAAACACTTGTAATTTAAATGTTTTAAAATCTAACAATATTTATTTTCACTTTTTAAAAACGTATAAAAATAAATAATGAGCATTTGATTTGTTTTATTATATATACAGGGTTATTCACGCTATACGGCACGGAATATTGTGGCCAAAATAGGTGACTTTCAAAAAGTTTCACTTTGTGGATATATGGGGGTCTATTAGGGCTACTTTTTAAAATTACTTTCATAATATACAGGGTGTCCCAAAAACCCTAAAAGTATCAAAGTTGTGTTTTTTTAAATGAAACACCCTGTATTTTATTGCATTTTTGGATCCTTCGATCAAAATAAGTGTGTGTTTTAATAAGCTTTTTATTACTTAAACCTTAAGGTTTTTGAAATAATTTGAATTTTGTAAAAATTTAACCTAATTTTCATGTTTCAAATACTTAAAAAGTAATTGAGTTATGCATACCAAATTTACACTGAAATGTAACAATAGATCATATTTTATTTTCCAAGTATAATAAATTTGACATCTTATATGGGGTGTAAAAAAATGGAATTAAACAAATGAGAACTTTAAATGGCTATAACTTCATTTATTTAAATGGAACGCTATATTTATTAATTTATCAGCAAATGCACGTTTTAATTACCTATCGAATGCTATTTATATCTTAAATGTTAAGTCTTCTCGTTTTTACAGAAAACGCCAAAATATTGTTTATTGCACCGTTTTAGTACTTTTTAAGTAAAAATTTTAATGTATCTAGTTTTCTATGGTATTTAAAAACGTCAGATAATTAATTTAGTATGCCACTTTAGTTTAAAAAGCCTGTCTTTTGTTATAGTTGTCTAATTTTGCATTTTTGTGTTAGATCGTTAGTAATCGTTATTGTTTGAACATCGCTATTGTATTTTTTGGTAAAAAATGAAGATTTACTCAAAAGAAGGGGTTATTGGCATTATCTTTATGCTTGGAGAATGTCATCAAAATTGTTTATTGGCTTGTCGAGTTTATTCTTAAAGGTTTCCCGAAAAAAATCACCCTAAGCCAGCCAATTTTGAGAGACTATTAAACCAATTTAAAGAAATTGGAAGTATCAGTTATAAAAACCCCAGTATAAGAAAATCTGTGTAAATTTTCATTGTTTACTATTAAATACAACAACGATATTCAAACAATAACGATTACTAACGATCTAACACAAAAACGCAAAATAACACAACTATAACAAAAGACAGACTTTTTAAACTAAAGTAACAGACTAAATTAATTATCTTACGTATTTAAATACGATGGAAAACTAGATACATTAAAATTTTTACTTAAAAAATACTAAAACGGTGCAATAAACAATTAATATTATATTAAGATATAAATACCATTCGATGGGTAATTAAAACGTGCATTTGCTGATAAATTAATAAATACAGCGTTCCATTTAAATAAATGAAGTTATAGCCATTTAAAGTTCTCATTTGTTTAATTCCAATTGTTTTACACCCGGTATAAGATGTCAAATTTATTATACTTGTAAAATAAAATATGATCTATTGTTACATTTCAGTGTAAATTTGGTATGCATAACTTAATTACTTTTTAAGTATTTGGAACATGAAAATTAGGTTAAATTTTTACAAAATTCAAATTATTTCAAAAACCTTAAGGTTTAAGTAATAAAAACCTTATTAAAACACACACTTATTTTGATCGAAGGATCCAAAAATGCAATAAAATACAGGGTGTTTCATTTAAAAAAACACAACTTTGATACTTTTAGGGTTTTTGGGACACCCTGTATATTATGAAAGTAATTTTAAAAAGTAGCCCTAATAGACCCTCATATATCCCCAAAGTGAAACTTTTTGAAAGTCACGTATTTTGGCCACAATATTCCGTGCCGTATAGCGTGAATAACCCTGTATATACTCGACTATTTTCGCATTTTACATTATCAAGTGTCTAAAATAGAAGAGATCAACAAGTTTGCATAATCAGGTAATAAGGGATTTTAACAAGGGGTTTTTCCCGATTTATGACCTTATTTATTTTAAGGACCTCCTTAAGATTTAAATTAGGTCCCTTATTACCTGCATATAAAATCTTGAAAATGTGAATGCCTATAAAATTATTATAATCGATTAAATATTTTGCAATCCTTGTAAACGGCGTTTTTAAAATTAAAATTGATTTTTTTACGTTCTAATAATCCAGAGTTAAATGATTCACCTTCTGACCTATATAAATGCCGTCACATATACTACACTTAATGTAGTGCACTCCGTACTTATCGAGTTTATTCATTGGTGGTTTGTTAATAATTTTTAACTTATTTTATAATTGGTAAGTAAAAGTTATATGAAAATTTTAATTCAGTTTTGATTTTAAATAACTGTAGGAAACTTTGTTTATATCACACTTTATTATTTTTTTAGTGACTATAGTTTCGACATAATTTAGCTGGTCCTATCAAACTAGTAGACTAGTTTGGGATATTTAATAGTGTATGTATCATATTTGGTATACTTATAATTTGTGTGTGGTTACTGTAAATTATGTTGTGTCTATATTACTTGGCTTATAATAAACCTCAAATCGTGTTTATTATTTATTCGGGTAAGATATCTAAAATGTATTTTATTAGAATATTTTACGTAAAGAACTATCTAAAAAGTATGTTAATTTTTCTGATTTTGATTTCATGGTGAATTTGTTAGGCTGTTCTTTTATAGGTTTTTTAAATGTATTTAGTTATCTATGTCAACCTTTGTATGCTACGATAACGTCATCAACTTATTTGTATCAGTAAATACAATTATTACAAATTGGTAATTTTTCTTCGAATCTATCCTTTAATAATTCAGCTCTTCTGGCGCTAAAAGGTTTTTCCATAGCTAAGTTATTATTCCGGTGATAATACTTGGTGTTGAACAGAAAGTAATTTTGTTGTATACAAGAGGTTTCCGACGTTACTATGGGATTTATGTTATTTTCCAGAAGTTTATTTTAAATAATTGTGATCACTTCGATAGGTAGTATATTTGCAAATAAGTTTTAAACCACAAAATACACTAATTTTGCATTAATTTATAGTTATTAAAGATAACATTTTTTTGACCAAATCCCTACTGTTTTTTTGATTCTTTTATTAATTTATTTAATCTTTGAGCTATTCTAATGCATGGGGCTGTCTTTATGTAGTTTAATTGCTACGTATAATTTTAGTGCTTCTGGATTCATAATGCTTAGTATATACAGGTTGTTCGGAAAGTTTTTGCCGATTTTCGGGAGGTAGCTTGAGAAGAGACCTGAATATAGCATACTTATTTAAAACAAATGACGTTTGTACATATTCTAAAAGAGATAACTTCAGCCATATTTGGAAAAACGTTAGGTTACGATGGGTTAATTTTTATCAGTTTTATACGCCTTAGAATTTGCCTGTAAATAAAGTGCTTTTCTTTTTCCGGAAGGGCAAAAATGCCACACGCGCGACAAATAAGATATGCGAGGATTATGGTGAAGGTGTTGTAGCCTAAAGAACTGTGCGGAAGTGGTTTGCTCGGTTTAAAGCTGGAAATTCGACCGTGAAGATCAAGAACGCCTGGGTCGGCCATCCACCACAGACGACGTCATTCGAAGAAGGTTCGAATTGCTCTGTGTCTGGTAAGATTGGAGCGGAATCCTTTATTATGAGTTTTTAACAAATCAATAAATTCGGAAAAGTATTGCTCTCAATTAGAGAAATTGAAGACAGTAATTGAACAAATGCGTCCCGAAATAGCGAATCGGAAGAGCGTCGTCTTTCATCAGGACAATGCCCGGCCTCATGTATGTTTAACAACTCGACAAAAACTGTTGGACATTGGTTGGGAGGTTTTACCAAATCCACCTTATTCGCGAGACCTTAATTCCTCGGATTTACACCTTTTCCGATCATTACAAAATTTCAACTCTTTGATTGAGAAAAAAACTTAATTAGTCAATTTTTTTTGCCAAAAACTTCTGGAAGGATGGAATTCTCAAGTTGCATGAAAGATGGAGAAAGGTTGTGGAACAGAATGGTACCTATATAATTTAATGTGTTTCTCGATGCACTCTCATCATTTTTAGAGAAAATTAAGCGACAAGATAACATAGTCTTACTTGGGGATGACTTTTATATTAATTTTAATTCCAATGACTATACAAAATTATTATTATGTGATATGCTAAGAACTTTTAATTTGAGTAAACAAGTTAGTTTTAACACAAGAGGTAACAATTGCATCGATAATGTTTTTATAAATTTCGATCCCAATCATATTACTATTTCCTGTATGAACCTAAATGGTATATCAGACCATAAAGGAATATCTTGTATACTATATAACCCACAGACTCCATTAACAACACCGGAAAAACTGAGTAGATTTATTACTTACCAGGGCAAACTACTCTATTTTTATATTATTTAAAATACAAATTGGGCATTTATTGATGCAGATATCTAGTTACATCAAAAGTGGGAACAATTTGTCAATGTAATTGTTGAAGCAATTAACAAAGCATTTTCTACAACTAAATTAAATAAACGAATTGCGACTAAAGTCAACAAATGGTTTAGCCAAGAGATAAAGCAAATGAGAGATATACTTAGTCTCCTGCATGAAGAATATATTTTGCACCCCTCAGATGTAACCAAAATGGCCAGAGACAACTATAGGAAGCGTTACTACTAATTTGCAATCATTGAAGCAAAGAAACGTACAAACGATAATATAATTAAATGTAACCCCAACAAACCAAAAGCGATGTGATCAATAATAAATCAAACAAAATGTTAGTGACACTAATTTATCCAGGGATGATTTTAATAATTTTTTTGCAAATATTGTGCTTTCTGATACGGAAGAAACAGCCGATTACAACTGTTTCAGAATTGCTAGTAAAACTCAGTTTCATTTTCGGTTAGTATTACCTGTCGAAGTTAGGGATATTATGAGTAAGCTAAAAAATAGTAAATCCAATGATATATATCGAATAAGCACTGAATTATTAAAAATGGTGATCAATGAACTATATTTACCAATAACTAAATTGATTAATCTTTCTATAACTGTAGGTTATTTTCCCAATAATTTAAAACTCGCAAAAATCATTCCTATTTTTAAAAAAGGTGATAAAAATGACATGAAAAATTATAGGCACTACTTCCAGTAATTTCAAAAATATTAGAAAATGTTCTCAAAAAACAAATTATTGAGTATTTTGAAATAAATAACTTATTTTATTGTAAACAGTGTGGTTTTAGATCTAAACTTTTAACAAGTGACGCCGTGGTGGAACTTAGTAATATAATTAGTTCATCCTTTGAAAATAAATCGGCCTGCAGTGGATCATTTCTAGACTTAAGTAAAGCCTTTGACTGTGTCTCCCATTCGAAATTAATTACAAAACTTAAAAATTATAACTTTAGTAGTGATAGTTTGCTACTAATAAATTCATATCTACAAAACCGAAATCAAGTTGTATTTCACAATTGAGACAAGTCAGATATCTTACCTACTATCACTGGTGTACCGCAGGGTTCCATTTTAGGTCCTGTTTTATTTCTGATTTTCATAAATGATCTGCCGTTAGCACTTAGCAATACAATTGTACTTTTATTCGCAGATGACACTACAATTATTGATGTCGCAAAAAATGAAGAAGAGCTCGCTATAAAGAACACGGATTCACTGAGAATTGTTCATTCATGGTGCAAAACTAATTCAATAAAACTTAACGATGAAAAAACCAAGCAAATACTATTTATACAAAATAATACACATGTTCCTAAAGAATCCACGTACTTCTTGGGTGTTCATGTAGACAACAATTTAAAATGGGATTGTCATGGTGAAGAGTTGGCAAAAAAATTTCAAAAAATATTGATTGCCCGAGAAACCTTGCTAACCAAGTATCTGCGGCTTTATTAAAAATGGCTTATCATTCACTTATTGAAGCACATCTTCGCTATGGTATACTAGCCTGGGGACATTCAGCCATAAGACACAGGATCTTTGCTCTATAACGACGAGCTTTAAGAATTGTAGCAGGCATTAGTTACAGAGCAAACTGTAAACCATTTTTTAAAAATTTCGGTATTTTGACTTTACCATGTATATTTATTTATGAAAGCCTATCTTATATAAAGAAAATCAGTCAGACTACAATACGAATGAACACCACAATTATGATACCAGAGGTAGAATGGATCTTAAAGTAAATCCCACAAGATTACATATAAGTAATACAGGCCCTTCATATTACGGCATTAAATTCTTTAATAAATTACCCAATTCAATTAAGAATCTATCACTTGATAAGTTCAAACAAGCTATTAAAAAATTCCTGTCTCAAAATGCATTCTATTCCTTAGAGGAATTCTGGGACAGTAACATTTAATTCCGTACTATTCGCAATACAATAACATGATGAGAGTGCATCTTATGTCTAATTGTAAATTTTAAATATTTTAACTTATATAGTTTTTATCTTATGTGTTAGTTTTATTGATGATATCTTGAATTTTCTATTTATACATTCATTTTATCCTATTTATTATAATTTATTATCTGTTTTTAAACATCTTAATATATGACATCCTGTAGTAATTTTAATCTGTATTACCTTTCTTGTTATTTGCTATTATAAATGTTTAATATACTTAGGTTTAATTAAAAAGAATATTATTGTATATGAGTAATCACTATTTAAAATTATTTATTATATATTTTTTGTAGTTGAAGCTGTAATCACTTGACCATGTAAACTCTGTATTAGCATGAAATAAATTTATTATTATTATTATTATTATTATTATTAATTTAATAAAAATTTAAATGAGCTACGTTTCAATTTTCCTTAAAAATCTGGACAACCATAATTTTCTACGGTAGATACTTTATTAACTGCAGTCTTGATTAATAAATAGAAAACGTATTTCTTTCTGTAAAATGAACTAAAAATGATTGAATGTACGTTAAAATAGTTTGTGAGTGACTATACTATGGTAATGGTTAATTACATCAACCTAAATTCATTTCTTTTTACAATTACCATAGTATAGTCACTCACAAACTATTTTAACGTACATTCAATCATTTTTAGTTCATTTTACAGAAAGAAATACGTTCAAACTAGTGTTGCTTTGATAGCCTTGCTATTTTGTAACACGCAAATTACTTTTGTATTATTCAATGTCTGTCGAAGTATTAGCTAGAGAAGTAGTTTCAAAAGTGATTTGTTCTTGTAGTCTTAATAAGACTCATTTGCTGTAGATTTTACGAATATATTTTCGTGTTTTTTTTATTTATTAGTGAATTATCTACAACGTAAAGGACTTATATATTTTATTATTGCAGTCTTGATGATTGATATAATTTTCTTTTTGCGAAAACAATATTTGTGTGTTATTAATTTCTCTTTTTGTATTTTTTTTGAAGCGTTTTTGTTGCATCTTTTTTGATTGATGTGAAATCGTCAAATAAAAATTACTCAAATTTGTTTATGTATTTAGTTTCGTTTGACATGTCTCTTGTTGTTAACTCAACCAATAAGACGAATAAAATTATTATTATTATTATTATTATTTTGTTACCCTAATCAGCTCTTATATACATATTTTTTAGATTTTGTTAGTTAAATTTCGTAGTTAAGGTTTGTGTTAGCTCTCAATTTTTTTTTAAATAATTTGAGAATTTATATTTTTCTTCTAAATTACTATTATGTACTTTGGTTAGTGCTACTTCTATCTACGGCTAGTGATTATATCTGTTTGTATTTTGTTTTATTTTTATACTGTATTTAAAGTAAGATTTTATTAATTTTATTTGTTCTGTATTTATTAAATTTATAAATCTGTTAAAACATTGTGGGTGCAGTAAAATTGATTAGGTATTAAGTTTTTAAATTTTCTTGTTTTGTTTTATTACAAAAGAAAATTAAAAAGAAACTTTTTAACTTCTATAACACTGAATTTATTGTCGAAACTAATGACACTTAATAAAGTCGGTGTTATACAAATAAAGTTAAAAAGTTTTTTTATTTGTGAAGAATAATATATAACGAAGTAGAAGCCTCCACCGATAACAGTTCAATCCTTTATTGTTTTGAATTTTACTTTTGGAAATCGTTAATTTCTTTACCATTTATCGTGTATGATGGTCAATTATATCAAACTTAATGTTGTGTAGTCAATTTGTTAAGTCACTATGATATACCTTCAGGTGGGCGAATAAGGCATCTTCCCTTGCATTTATGTTAGCGATTTCTTCCTCTATCCATTTCTTGTGTTCAGCCTTCCAACACGACTTTTATAGTTCGATTTTTATATATACTGGTAAGCAATCCATTGACTAAGTCCGCAATTTTTTCAGTTTAGACGTAGTTTGAAGCACTCGATAGATAATTCTCCTTAACTGGATTGTTTTAATAGTTGAATCATGTTTTTGATAAATTTTTATATTCGTGAATAATATCCGACAGCACTTCCCGATCTCACCACCGTAGACCAAGTATAAATAGTGCAGGTATGTAATTTGTTGCATTATTCCTTTGCCTGAGGAGACCACAGTCAAATTTTATTGAGCAATTTTCTTCAATTGTTTCAACACACTGTGGAATTCTCAGGCAAAGGTATGATAAAGACCAGAAAAAACATCGAGTTTCGCGCTGTCAAGAATAGTTGTGTTCTGTCGTAACCGAAGACGAATCCTGGATGTTCGAGTACGACCCAAAATCAAAAAGATGAAGCAGCTAGCTCACAAAATAATCCCCCGCCTTAAGAAAGCGCGAATGTACAAGCCTCGCATCAAAACGATGCTAATTGTCTTTTTTGGCATTCGAAGAATCATCCATTTTAAGTTTGTACTACAGGGAGAAACTGTCAACTCGGCCATTTTCCTACAGGTGCTCAAAAGATTGAAACGTTGGATAGCGTGCGTGGTGCCTTTAGCCACACGGCCTTCATCGTTAACAATTACCTAGCTCGGAGTAAAACTCCGATGGTCCCCCCAGCCCTTTTACAATCCCGACTTTTTTTTGTTTCCCAACTGAAGAGAGATGAAAAGCATTGGGAGTCCGTGGAGAACATCCAAAAACACGTTACAACGTTCCTAAGAGACATTCTCGTCGAGGAGTTTCAGGATGCCTTCCAAGCATGGCAGACTTGTGCAAGTATATTAATAGAGAGTATTTTAAAGAATTTTAAGCATTTGTACTACCAGTACGATCAATAAATATATTTTTTTTTCTAGAAAATGCGCATTACTTTCATATGGACCATGTATGCTTATAATTACAAATATTCATTATGAAGTAATCTAAGAAACTTGTTATTTATTTATTTATTTATTTCTTAACAGAAATACATCGAATTACAGGGAAACATCTAAAATATAATACATTGAAATATTAATAATAACAAAAATACAAGTTCTAACAAGTTAAACTAAGGGTGTCTTTTAAATTAACAGAAAACAGTGAAAGGCTTGGACAAAATATATCAACAAAACATTGAACTGAAAATGTTAATGAGTTGCGAGTGAAAAATTTTGGAGCATAAATACAGAGACGATTTAGAAAACGTGGATTATCAGTATGATGATGAATTAATTTATATAATGTTATTATTGATATATCTATGTCTTTGTAACATAGAAGGTAATGAAAATTCATTTAGTAAAAATTCATAACTAATACAGTTAGGAGGATAAACTCCGTATTTAAAACGATATAAATGTTTAAGAAACTTCTTCTGAATCCTCTCTAAAAAATTGATATGAGTAAGATAATTTTAACTCCAAACTGGCGCACAGTAATTAAGTTTGCTAAGAATAAAAGAATTATACAATGTAATTACGCTGCGAATGTTGTCCATTATACCAAGGAGGATATTGACCATTGCCCTTTAAGCATTTTGGAACATACGTATCTTAAACCGAATAAAGTTGTTTGTAGAATTCGTTGCAAATATCATTTATCAGAGCATTAGGTATAAATACTAAATTACAATCTATTCTACTAATTGCTACATATAAGGAGGCTAAGTTGGCTCTTTTAAAATTATATCTGGGGTAAGTTTTACTTTTAAATGATGTAGATAAAGTCACCGGTGAAATTGTAATATCTATATCCAGAGCAGAGTGATGTGTGTCCTCAGGTACTGCAGGTTCAGAGAAATATTCGACATTGCAATTAATATTTTGTGAAGTTATCACATAACAGTCTTTCATGTTCATTTATAACATAATTACGTTGCAATGTACCTGTATAGTACAAAGAAATATTTAATGGAAGAATGCTACTTATCTGTTCAGTAGTGACAAGGGATTTGAAATAATCAGGGTAATTAAAATATTAAAATCACCAACAATCACTAGGTTATCATTATATAATCTTGTCTCAATATATTCAAAAAAAACATTATATTCATGAATAGTTATACTAGGAGGGATATAAGTACACAAAATATCTATATTTTTACCATATACTGTTAATCTTGCTGCAACTGCATCAATGGCCGGTGTTGGAGCGTAACTTCTTAAATTTGTGGTAATCACTTATGGATTCACTTTAATTATGCAATAATTTTCTTTTCTTTAATTACATTTATAAGTTTATAGTTGAACCATTTAGGGTAACCAGATACTGTAACTTTCTTGGCAGACTACAATATAAAATGCTGTTAAAGAATAATCGACTTGTGTAAATGAAAGAATAGTCGACCAATTAATTGATGCTAAGTAATTGTTAATAATCACATAGTCTGCTGCTCGGAAATCATAAATGTAATCCTCCATGTACATCGGACTGGTAGGGTCCATGATAGCTGTTATCGAATAGCCAATGTGATGAAAACTCGAATCAAATAGTGCATCACCAGAACGGTCAATAGTAACACGTTGCGAATTGGAAAATAGAAGATCTAATAATACTACTCTTTCATTAGGAATGCTGTTTAACTGGAATATTATGTATTTCAAATTACTCTGCTATAATTGGTCCAATCGGACACATATCCGTATCCATACAATACAGTTTTGCTCGTAGGATCCCGGAGAGTATTTCTTATATTATAGTCACCACAAAATATATATTTACTGTTAGGATACATGTCATATTTATTGTCTATTGCTGCACAATAATGAAGGTGATCCAGGTGGTATGTTAGTTTCTCCAATTATAATGTTATTTTCTAGCATAACAAATGCATGCTTTACCAATTCATTAGAAGGCAATCGTTTTGTCTGAAGCTTTGATTTTATAGCAATTAATACTCCGCCTCCTTTTGATTTTAAAAATGGTTATATATCTATCAAAACGGTATATATTATAGTCGAGTAATTGAATCTCAGTATCTGTGTCAGTAATAGAGTAGTCAAACCAAGTCTCTACTAAAATTATAGCATCGTAAGATCAACACTGCACGTTTAACATGAAATTATTAAACACTTTTTTTTATTTGTTGCGTACTCAAAAACCTGGAAATCAACAGATTCGAAAAGACGGGCCTCCTGCTAAACGAACAAATTGAACTCTCAAACTCCCCACTACTTAAAATATTAAAATACTCCTCCATAGTGCCAATAGTGTTAATGTGTATATATATATAGTTCTAAGTTTTTTCTAATTTTATTGTAAACTTTCATTCACCTGAAGAAGCAATAAATTTGCGAAACAATTGTAGTGGAAATAAACACACATTTTTGAAAATCTTAGTTATTTACAACTTTAATATACAAAAGTATACAAATAATATGGCTCAAACGTTGGCGATTAGGAGAGCTGCACCTGGAGCTCTGATATCTCGGTCATATCGTCGGTGATGTCTGCCGCTTCGTACTTTGTTTCCACAACGATGTCATCCGTCGTCTGTGATTCAATGCCGGTTTCTTCGGTTTCCGCGGTTGCCTGCACCGCTTATTGTTGCTGTTGAGCTGGCTGCTGTTTCACCATAGGTTTCGTCAGACCGTACTTCTCGTGAATGTTTCTGTGCCGTTTTAGCGGAAAACGATCGCTAAAGCCAACACTGCATATATCACATTTGAATGGTTTTTCACCACTACGTACCTTTGCATGGTTTTTGAGATGCGTGGCCTGATTGAAACAGGAACCACAAATATCACATCTGTAAGGTTTCTCCCCAGTGTGGATTCGTCTATGATTCTAGAGAGTAGAGTGCCTTGCAAAAGATTTGTCACATACTTCACATACATATGGTCGTTCACCCGAGTGTATTCTTTCATGGTTTTTCAGATGAGGTGATTGAGAAAACTGCATGCCACATACATTACATCTGTAGGGCTTTTCACCTGTATGAATCCTAGAGTGACTTTTGAGATAGGCAGCTTTTGCAAAAGCCAATCCACAAATATTACATTTAAAATTCTTCTCCCCTGTATGCAGCCTCTTGTGACTCCTTAATGAACTATATATCGAAAATGAGCCATTACAAATATTACAATGAAATGGTTTATCAACATTATTCTGCTGATTTTTTGCACCCCCAATAAATATAATCCCGCTCCCATTACATTTAGTGCATTTAGTGACGGAAGCAATGCCACGTCGTTTAACAAGATTGTTCTTCACATCAATTGGTATAGTGTTTTGAGCCTATGTTTGCTGTGGTCGTTTGTGTTTGTGTTTGGGTTGTTTCCTCAAACTTAACTGTATTGTCCGCTGTAGCTATGGCCACAACACAAATTTGTGGCTGGATTGCTTCGGCAATGAGGCACGTCTCACACTTCACTTTCATTACGGCACGTTTCTTTTTGCTATCCTGGGGTAGTGGAGCCCCACATGATTCACATTTTTTGATTTTGAGAGTGTTTTGGGGCTGCTGTTGTGTCTGATGCTGCTGCTTCTGCTGGGGCTGCTGATGAGCCTGAATCCGATGGCTTTTTAAGTATTGTTGTGTGTTGAAGGTTAAACCACATTCTTCACAGGAAAATCTTATCCGATCTGCTGATACAATTTGTATTTGTTGAGGTTGCTGTTGAACCTGCACTGTAATCTGTTGTGTTTCCTGCTGCTGTTGTGGCTGCTTATGATGATTCAGTAGACTAAGGTGTGCAAAAAAGTTAATATTACTGATATTGGTTTGATAAGATTTGTTTTCATACCACCTATGTTCTGAAAATATATGTTTAGATTTTTAAATCCTTGGTAGGTTTTTCAATTTTGCTTATTATTCGCGGAGTACCATGAACATATTTAATTGTAAGATTAGTTTCGCCTTGTTTAAGTCTACTAGCTAATTCAAATTGCAATGAGGTTAATTCATTTCTCTGGAGGTTTGTCCTGTCACATTTAAACTTAACATTGTCGGTATCGATTGCTTTAGTAACACGTAATAAATTAATAGCCGCACGCTGATCACAAAAAATTAGTTTTATAGGTACGGATTTCTTAGAAACTTTTCCCAGACGTATAACTTTGATATGATCAAAGGCTATTGAAGAATCTAACAAATTCGTAAGGGATTTTATATCCTGATGAATATTCTAGATTCTAAATTGCCAGTCGCTTCTAGCAAGTATAATACCATAACATTATATGCTCTTTTTTGGCGCTCTTCGATATCACTAATTACTACATGAATATTTATACTAGATGATGTTGGTGGGCAGTTTTCAATTTGGTCATTCTAATATTTTCAATTTCACTTTTCAACCTTTTCATTACTTCCTGAAAATTCAACCTTAACCCAGCTGCTAATTCAGTTTTTAAAATAGATTTTATCGTCTCAGTTATAGTGGTAGTAGAATTTTGTTTTAGTTCTACAATCATACTATCATCTAAGGGAAGACATGTTTTATATATCCATTTTGCTATAACTAAATCGGTTAGGATTTTCTCTGAAACGTTTTTTTAATCTTGTATTGTAGTCACTCAATTGAAACTAAAGTTTCATCTTTCCAAAAAAAGAACAAAAACATAACCGTTTAAAAGTTTATAAAGAAAGCACAAATAAATTCCTGCTATAAAGTAATGTTAACATGTATATTTATAATATTTAATTTATAAGTTGCTATTCTGAGAACCTTCTCCTATGCGTTAAATAAACCTGATAGGGGCACCAAATTGTCGAACAATAATCTATCGAACTAGAGAGCAATAGAGAATCTTCAATGTACTAACTGAAGAAAATCTTATTGTAAACCCTAAAATTTTATAAGCATAGTTAACTATTTGCAACAGTGATTAAGATTAGGCGAACAAAACTCCCAAATCATTTATATATGAAACCCTTTACAGCACAGAGTTGTTCAAGTGGTAGTTTCCCAACAAACATACAATCCAATTACAGGAAAAGTTTTACAGAACATAATATTTAAATATAAATGGAAAAACATAAATAAAATAAGTTCAAAACATTTTTTTACAAAAGTGTTTACTAAATAATGTCAGAAATAGTTTTTAAAAATGATGCCTGTGAATAATGAAAACTGTCAGTTGTATAATGAAGTGCACTATAGGTTTGAAACATCAAATTTAATGGAGAGTAGACATACACGGTATTTGGAATATCATAGAAAAATAATCTATTATGACGAGAGGAATGTAGAGGAACATGCAAATTTATTTTAGCAAGAATATTTGGATCATCTATTGTATAGTTAATCATTCCATGTAAATATAATATTCTTGCAACACCATGCACGGCGAGGTAAGGATTTTATGGTAAATGTATTTAAAAGTTCTTCATACGTTATCGTCACAGTCGGATATTCCTTATAAGTTTTAAAATAGATCATTTTTAAGAAATTTCTCTGAATTTTCTCCATCTAATTTATATGTATATGATAGTGAGGAGACCAAATTACGGTAAACTCAAGATTTGAACGGACATATGAAAAATATAGTTATTAAAATCTTTACATGTTCTATGAATAAATGCAAGCATTTTAAAACTTTTGCTACACATTTTATTGATGTGATCTACAAATGTCAGTACATCATCAAATGTTACACCGAGATCTCGAATAGTTGTAAGTCGCTCAAATGAAACACCATTTAAACCGTAGTCGAACTTTATGGTATCTTCTTTCCTACTACTAAAGAAACACATTTATATTTAGCCAAATTTAAGGAGAGCCCATTAGTCTTGCACCATTGGTTAATAGTTAATAAATCACGCTGCAATGTATGGCAAACATGCTGCGAATCTACAACATTAAATATTTTCATATCATCGGCAAACAACAACACCTTGCTCTGAATATTGTCAACAATATCGTTAATAAAAATTATAAATAATAGTCGGCCTAAATTAGATCCCTATGGGACACCACTAGTAGCAATATATTTACTTGAACAATATCCCATATATTGTACTAATTGTTGTCGATTCCGAAGATATGTACGTATCTGGGAGATTAACTGATTTGAAAAGCCATAACTGCTGAGTTTGGAAGCTATGATATCATGATCAGTTGTGTCAAATGCTTTTGCAAAATCTGTATAAATAGTATCGACTTGCTGACGTTGATCAAGTTGTTGTGATACATAATCGGAGAAGTTAAGCAAATTTGACGCGTTTGATCTCTTCTTTACAAATCCATGCTGATGGGTAGTAATAAAAGAACTAAAGTGATTATACATTATTTTAAATATAATCATTTTGAATAACTTTGAAAAATTAATAATTACTGTAATGAAATTTTCGACTTGTCTCCACTTATAAAAATTGGTGTCACTGCTAATTTTCCATATTTCAGGAACACTGCTGGTGTTAATAAAAAGGTTGAATAAATGGCACAATGGTTCAATCAAGCAATGGACACAATCCTTAACTATAAATGCAGGAATTCCATCAGATCCAGTGGTGTTATTGCCTTTTAGCTCACGAGCCGCTTGCAAAATATCGCTCCTATTTATTTCCATTGTATTACATGAAGGATAGTCCAAATTAATGCGATCGGTAGAATTGGATTTATAACTTAAAAAACACATTTAAAATTTGTAGCAAAATATTCCACAATATCTTATGGATTCATAATATCTTTTCCGTTAAAATGCATATTACCAGGAATTCGTGTAATAGACTTTTTCGTATTCACGTAAGAAAATAACTTTAAGATATTTGTTTCCACACCATAAATGTATTTTTTGTGATTGTATTTAATAAGACTATGTATTTCTTGCTTCAATCTGCTAATTCTCGATTTTAGTAGTTGAACTTGTGTTTCTTAAACATTTTAATTGCCCTGTCTTTTCTCCTTAATATTTATTTAGTGGAACACTAAACCACGGAGGATATTTTTTATTGTTAGGGTTATACCTACGCTTAGGAACACACTTGGAGAACAAATCATTTAGTATTTTATAAAATTTATCACATACCCGATCCGGTTCATTAAGATTTGTAACATCACTCCAATTGATTGAAGAAATTTCTTGATATGAGATTCTAAGGTCAGCTTTAGTAAAATCGTATGACAACTGCGATGTATTAGCTGAGGTAATTTGGGTAATTTAACAGTAGATATTTTGAAGTTACACCGTAATCACGGATGATGTAGATTTTCTTTCACCAAACCAACATCCTGAGTAATATTGCATTTTAAATTGGGTGCGGAAATAATAGCATCAAGAATTCGTTGGTTAATATTCAAAACAGAATTATGCTGTGATAATTTATTAAATTGAATAAAATTATTGAAGCATTCAATGTGTGAATTTAAACCTCGGTAATTTGATTCAATTAATTATAGATTGGGCAAATTAAAATCTCCTACAATCAAAACTGGTTCTTGTAGATCCATTTTTGATTCCAATACTTCAAATAAAATTTCATAATCAATAACACAAGGTGAAGGCGGAATCTATATGCTTTATCATTTCATTAACTATTACTTTTACAACGAGTAACTCAAAATTGGTTAAATTTGAAGCAAAAACCAGTTCTGAGTGATACTTAGTGGTGAGAGAAATCAGAACTCCTCCATTTGTTAATATTTAAAAGTCTAAACACCAATAATAAATATGGTCTAAATCCCTCAGATACTTACATGTGAAATATCTTCAAATCATCTGCATATAATATGAACTCACTATGTTTTATAATATGTGGAAGGTCATTAATAAGAATATTATACAAAATTGGACCAAGATGGTATTCCTGAGGAACATCAGAAATAACTTCGAATTCAACTGATACACAATACCAATCTAACCTGTCAGAAAGAAAACTTGTAATCAAATTTACTGGAATATTCGAGAAACCCTAACTAGCATTAGAGAGAGTGCAGTCATTCACTATTGTGATACTACGCATGGTGCTTTAGAGTGGCGAAGGCGATCCTTTAAAGTAATAAGCTCATTTGAATACTCAAATACACAAAATGCCATGACCAAAAGAGCAAGTGGTCGATTGTCAAACACTACTACTACTACTATTCAAGCGAAGACAAAACCAGCGAGATAAAATTTTGCAAACAGGCAACTGAAATACAACTGAACATGTTAATATACATCCGGCGGCTACTCTATTTGCCAGCGCTCCGCACGGTACAATTATCATATTATTCAATTAATTTTTCCTCCTTAATTAAGTTTTTAGCAGATGTTTTAATTATTTTTAATAGGTTTCATAATTAATTCCCGGACTATGTACTGTATGAAATAATAATTATATAATAATTAAACTAAATGTTTCTTGCACAGAAAAGTTGATCAGGATGTCCCATGCATTTTTAATCTTTGTTTTTCACAATATGTGTCTAACGCAATCCATTGGCAATAAAATGTTTATTTTTATTATTGATTCATTGAATGAAATTACATGTATAATCAGATAAATTCATAACTTTAAAATACGCAAAATACGCTGGAAATTTATAATAAAATTGAATTTCCACTCAGCCTCTGTTTCGTGGAACACTTTTTATTCCTGGCGGAATAATATTGCTTGCTTTGATATTACTCGTGTTGGTCTATATTACAATTGAAATAGGTAAATATTTGTTGTTGCCCGCGTGCAGTTTATATTCCATTTCCGGAATGTATTTTAACAGAGCCGTTTTGAAATAAAAACACTCAGCGGGATTAAAATTAAATGAAGCAATATTGACTCCCAGGAAGATAAATTAGTTATTCTAAAAATGTATATACTTACATTATGTAATAAGTAAATCGTTTTATTAATTTTTCACCCTTAATATTACGTAATAAAGTTTTATAGTATAAAATAAATATAAATCTAAATAAAGTATATAGATTCCATATAAAATAACTTGTAATCACTTTCTCCACAGTTTATTTTTATTTTGTTAAATGTACATTTCATTTACGATGTAAACATTTTCAATAGCTATCACTAAACCTTGAAATTGAAATTTAATTTAGTTACTAAATCTCCGTTTAGAGAAAAATACTCATACTCATCATGCTTATATACTTGGAAAAGTGTTTAATATAATATTGTTTCTTATTTAAAATCTTTAATTGGTTTGTATATTTTCAAAAATTACATAAATTGTATATTTGTATTAATTTTGGCTGTAGTTATCTAGGTCAACTCATTTTTAAAGAGAGACAAACATCTTTATTTATTATTGAATACATTTGTTTTGTACAATACAATCGTAATTTATTTTTATTACGGCTATCGACCCATGGTCTTTCCGCCATCATTTTTAAAATTTCATAACTCTATAATAATAGAAATTATTTCTTGTTACATTGAGCTTAGCCATCAATATTAGATGTTTTGAAACAGATGTATTTAGTATTTATTAATATGAAATATGGGCATGTAACTGTGATTTATATATTAGAGTTATTAATTATTTGTTGATTTTATTGTTGCGTTACTAAATTATTCAAGCTGCATTATTAGCAAAACATGTTATTAATTATTCAAGTTAATTTATATTGGCTTTATTTTATGTGTCACAAGTGCTGATTACTATAATGAATTAAAAGATGTCATTTTTGACGTTATTTATTTAAATTGGATTTATCTACGACTAATATATAATGTATGTATTATACTTGTGATTTTTGCAGTATAATGCCATATATTATTCTCTTAGGGAATAATGACGAGGGATTAATAGTCATTATTCCCTCGTGCACTCCAATCAAAAAATTTCTCAAATTAAATACCATGGAAACAAAATACACAAACTGAAAACAGTCAGTGTCAAGCGCGTAGTGTTTGTGCATTTCTAATGAGATGGATGAAAATGAAGAGTCTTTTACTTGTACACCTCCAGAAATTGTACAACTAGCTGCAGCAACAACATCTACCTTGATACCGGAAACATCGAAATCCATTTATAATAAAACGTACGCAACCTTCAACGAATGGCGTCTTCGAAAGAAAGCAAACTCATTTTCCGAACATGTTCTGCTGGCCTATTTCGCTGAATTAAGTGCAAATTACAAACCTTCTTCATTATGGTCATTTTTTTCAATCATTAAAACTATGTTGAGAATAAATCATGACGTTGATCTGGAAAAATATTGCAAACTACGAGCATTTTTAAAAAGAAAATCAGAAGGATTTCAACCAAAGAAGTCTTCCACTCTGACCCCGAAACAAATAAGAACATTTATTGACAAAGCTCCTGATAAAGTTTTTCTTTTACATAAGGTAAATATACCGAATTTAATCTGACTATTCAAAACTCATATTCTTATTTAATAATAATAATAATATTTATTGTGTTAAAAACATTTACAAATAAATATTTACACTCGTCAACAAAAGAAAAAATACTTCATACTACATAATTTTAGAAATTAGAAATGTAAGTAAACTAAAATGTGTAAGTAAAGAAATCATTTATGTTGAATGGACATTTCATAATAAGGAACTGTTTTATACAATGTTTATATTCATTGAAACTTAAATGTCTGATCCGTGTTGGAAGATAGTTGAAATATTTTAATCCAAAATAATTGACACTGCATCGAGTTTTTTTAAGTCGACTGAAAGGAATATATAAATTGTCAGTTGATCTCGTTTTATAATTATGAACCTCATTTACAGTTTCGAATTTTGTTATATTTTGCTTGATATACAATAATGATTGAAAAATATATTGTGCTGGAAGAGTTAATAAATTATATTTAATAAAAATATGTTTTGTATTTTGCCTGTAATGAGCACCTTCAATTATACGTACTATTTTTCTCTGTAGACTAAAGATTCTAGCAGCTGATGCCGAGTGTCCCCAGATTATAATAGCATAGTTCATTTTTGCAGCAAATAAAGCATGGTACGCAGCAATTAAAACTTTTTTAGACGCCGAAATATTTCGGAAAAGGTAAATTAACGATGATAAATGGTTTGCAAGTCTATCGCAATGTTCAAACCAGGTCAATGTTGGTTCAAAATAAATACCTAGAAGTTTACCTTTTCTTTCTTTAAATTGTTCATATAAATGTCGAGTTCCAAGAATAATTGTCTGGGTTTTAGTTTCATTTAGTGTTAATTCGTTTGCTGAAAACCAATACTTTAACCGATTTTTAATGTTAGTTGTTGTAGATAATAATGTTTCCAGATTTTTTGAACTATTTAACACCGACGTATCATCTGCAAACAGAATTAAGTTTGTTTCATTTACGTGTTGATCTATATCATTTACGTAAATAATGAAAAGTAGAGGCCCCAGTATAGATCCTTGAAAAACCCCTCGATTTAATGGTAAAATTTTTGACGATAGGCTGTTTGATTCAACATATTGCTGCCGTTCAGAAAAATATGAACTAAAAAATTCAATTGCATTGTCATCAATTTTGTATTGTTTGAGTTTATGCAAAAGAATGTTGTGAGAAATACAGTCAAATGCCTTCGTTAGGTCACAGAGTAAAGCACTTACATATTTTCCATCTTCAATATTTGTATAAATAAAATTCAAGAAGTCAACTAAAGCAGATACTGTACTCTTATTTTCGCGAAAACCATATTGGGCACTTGTTAAAAGATTGTTTTTTTCAAAATATTGTGTTAATCTATTCTTTATTGCAATTTCAAATATTTTGCTAATAATTGGAATGATAGCTATGGGACGATAATTACTAACATTTAATTTGTCGCCTTTTTTGAAAATAGGAACTATTCTAGAAATTTTTAGCGACCGCGGAAATAATTTTGCATCTATTGCTCTATTAATTAATTTTGTTAAGTGAGGTATAATTATACTTTTTACATGTTTTATAATCTGGCTATTTAAACCGTATGCATCGAAACTATGTGAATTACTAAGTCTATTTATTATGTCCCTAACTTCGGATTCGGATAATTTCGTTAAGTTAAATTTGTTAAATGGTGTTTTAATGGCATTTGGAGTTTGTAGGGTAGATTTTCTATTATCATTGATTGTAGTACTTTCATTACCCAATAAATTTGCTACCACATTTCCAACATTAGCGAAATATTCGTTAAAAGTATCTGGTTTTATTTCAGAAGTCGTATTACGCATTTTGTTTGTATTTACAATGTTCCACATTGCTTTTGCATAATTATTGGAGTGAGTGATATATTTATCATTTTTTAGTTTTCTCTGTTTTAGAATTTCGGCCTTATATGTTTTTTTGAGTTTTTTGATTGATTCAGTTAAATTTAGATGCGGGTGATTTTTATTCATGTCAATAAGGAAAAGTAATGTGTCGCGCATTTCTTTTAATTTGTTAGTAAACCAGTTTAATTTACTAGACGGTTTATGAATATTACGTAATTTTAAAGGAAATGCTAATTTTGCTGCATCTTGTAGTATTAATAAAAATCTATCAAAACATACATTTATGTCACTATTTTCATGAACAGTATCCCAATCTGCAGTGTCAAGTATCTGATATAGTAAAATTAAACCTTTTTGATCTATAAATCTTGTAATTTTTGGGCTGGTTTCAAAGTCGTTAAATAAATTCAGTTCTATTTTTTGTCCATTGTGGTCAGAAAATTCTGTATTAATGACATTACTTGTATAGGTGATATTTTCATTAATATAATTATTGATTAATATATTATCCAAACAATATATGTTTCTAGTGAAATCGCTAATAGTGATTTTGTAGCCAAAAGAACTAACTAAATCGTTGAATTTTTTAGTTTGAATATCAGTTGTATAAAACTTTACATTAAAGTCACCTGCAATAATAATATATTTTTGCTTTAACAGTTCAAGCGCCTTAGATATAATAAACAAGAAATTAGAAAAGTCTGAATTTGGTACCCTATATACGCAACACACACTCATTTTTAATGATGGTATTTCGACCGCACATAGTTCGCACAGATTTTCGGTAGAAAGTTTCTGGACAGTGTCAATCACTTTAAAGGATAAATTTTGTCGTAGTAGAATCATAGATCCTCCATAGGGCCGCTTCCTGCAGAAACTTGAGGCAGTAACGTAATTTTCGAGTGAAAAATATTTAATTTCTTCTGATAGTAACCAGTGTTCCGTGATGCATATAATATCCAGGACTTCCGGCTGGGCTTTTAAAAAAATTTGGAATTCGTTCAGTTTATTCCTGGCCGATTGCATATTTATGTGGAAAAGTGTTACACGCGACTTTTTAGATTTTATTTTTGTCTTTTGTTGGGTAGTTTCGAAAAAAATTAAAACGTCTGACTGATATGCCTGATGGCCACAAGTCTGGTATAGTGAGTTTTTCTAATAAGTCAAAATCAGCACCGAGTTTATACGAGGCAGTTATTTGTTGCTTGTTAGATTCCAATTTCTCAACTGTAAATTGTCTTGATGGAAACCTTGTTGTTAAAAAGTTGGTTATATTCTCAACAGTTGCATCTGGCCTCGCGCGGCCGATATGTAGCCATGCCTTTTGTGTAGCTGCACTAAAATTATCATCTCCCCACGTTGCTTTGCCTCTAATAATTTGTTTTTTTCTATTTGTATTGGATACATTTGAGTTGACATTCTTTAATTCATTTGATTTCGTGGCGTGAGCGCTACTTGAGTTTGGTACATTTGAGTTTATATTTTTTAATTCGCTTGGTTTCGTGGTGCGACCGTTGCGACTTTTCCGTACAACTTCGGTCCATGCATGCGTGTCTTCATTTGGGTGAACAATTGGGATGTCTTGTTGGCCGGCTATGGCAACGGAAACGGTTTGTGCATCGCCATCGTTTATAATGTTATTTAAAATTTTTGTCGCTTGAGAGTTTAATGGGTTGTCTATAGAATTTTCGCTTTGTATTGTTTTGGAATTTTTATGATTCTCATTATGGGATTTTATAATGGCTTTTAATTCTATATTTTCATTTTCCACATACTTTAGTTGATTTAACAATAACTTATTAGACGTTTTGAGTTCTTTTATTAGATCTGTATATGCACTAAATAAGTGCTCTGAGTACTCATTTGCTTCAGGTTATATTAATTATTGGAATTATGGGTGCATGCCGCTCAAACGAGCTTTATGTAATGAATATTGAAGACGTGAAAGATCATCAAATACAGTTATTAATAACAATACCCAAGACTAAAACCAAAATTGTACGAACATTCGCCATAAACAGTACGTTTTACAATATTGTAAAGAAGTACATCAATCTCCGTCCGTCACATGTAAAAATTAATTCATTCTTTCTAAATTATCAAAAATCAAAATGTACAATACAACTTATAGGAAAAAACAAATTTGCAGATATTGGTAAACAAATTGCCAAATATTTAAAATTGCCAAATCCTGAAACTTATACCGGCCATTGTTATCGCAGATCATCTGCCACTCTGTACATTGATGGAGGAGGCGATATAACTGGATTAAAGCGTCATGGGGGCTGGAGATCTACACAGGTAGCTGAAAGTTACATTGATCAGTCTATAAGAAACAAGACAACTACAGCAGATACTATTGCTAAACAGATAAATAGTAATGAAGCATCTTCTTCCTCTTCAGCAACCGAAATTCCAAATATTTGTATTGAAAACTCTTCCAAATCTATTGATAGTTCTCGACCAATTCAATTTATTAATTGTACCATTGCTAGTGTTAATGTTATTGAAAAATAAAGTTGTTCGTTAAAACAAATTAATAAATTAGTCATAGATAAAGTAGAGTATACTACTCGCAATAATGGCTATTATTACCTCGGAATGTTACTCCCTCGCCGCTTACGCGGCTCGGTTCGTAAATGTTCCTCGGGAATAATAGCTATCATTATTACTCGTGGTATAATCTACTATTACTTCGACGAAACGTCAATGATATACATATATCCGCTTGGAAATATATAAATAGTAGAAGTGTTTGGTTAACGACCTCGTAGTCCTTCTGCCATGGTTCTTGTATTTTATGTTAGGTTAGGTTAGGTGTAAATGAGCTTGTTACTTTTAAAAATTGTCCCAGTTACTCTAAAGCCAGCTATTAATTATCTCCCAATAGCGAATGGTACCGGTTATCTATCCAATTGCTGACTCGGTTTTTTTTTTTGTATAACATATTTTTAATAATTTATAATTGTTTATGTTTTAATATCTTATTCTATTATGTCAAAAAAGTAAAGTTTTCTTATATATGTATACGCCTACTGTATTCTCTTAAGGTTATTATTTGAGTATATTTTCATCTCCTTTTTGTACTTTTTATTTAATTTATTTTTTAATTATTATTGAAATTTATTTATTATTACGTTTCTAGACATATACATTTAATATTTGAATTTTCCTACATACAAATTCCCTGGAAATGTCGGTTTATGAATATTTATTATTTTCTTCTCCTTTTATTTTTATTTTATAGCATTTTCCCCTAATGTAATCACATTTTTTTTTACTACACGGCTCCTTACGCCTGTGTATAAACGTCGAACTGGAGATAATACCTGGATTTTATTACGAATTCAAGCACGATTTCTAGTGGAAATCCCCGCGTTAATATTAATCCATTCCTATGAGACCAGAGCACGTCAACCGGATGTGCTCGTGTGCTTTTCAACCAATGGGAATCCAGCTTTCATTGGCTGCTACATTTCCTCTACATTAGCAAGAACGAGTTTCACCCCTTTATTTCAAACATCGGAGATCCTAAGCATGACATTGTTTTTTTGCACTAAATGATACTCAAAATGTACCATGATGCGAACGCGCCTACATCATTAATCACTTTGAAAAAAAAATACAAGATTTCTCCGTCATACACACATCCACAAACAAGGTTATGTTTTTTATAGACTTGACCATTTATTAGTTTTAAAAAAAATATCTAAATAATTATTTCCCGACAATCGTGGATTTCTTATTGTAGTATGTTATAAGAAAGACAATTTAAGGTTGAGAAAATATTGGACTATTATTATTGGAGAATGAATTGTATTTTTTATATGATTAATATTTATATATGAATTTATTCAATACGTTTTTGCGGGGGACTGCTGAGGTTTCTATTACTGGCCTACACAATTGATATTTATGACATATTTTGGGTCTGATGCAATTTTATCCCTCCATCACATTGTAGATTTTCTGAGGGACTGTTTATCCCTTCGGGATCTTTTCCCACACAATTTCAACTAGACGGTTCCCTTTCTGGCTTTTAACTTCGCCTGTGCACCTGAGCTCTTTCTATTTTATTATTTTGACTGTAGTTGATTGAAAAACTTTCTTATTCCTTGTTTTCGAATATAATATAGCGTATAGGATATTTTCATATTATATTATGTTTCTATTTACGCTTATAATTAAAGAAAATACGTTTTATATTGTTTGAAGTTTAATTTTGAATAATTTGCGCCTAAAGAATGAATACATTATTTGTTGATTACGTAATTAATCTTTTCAGCAAATAAGTTTAAATATATAAACAGATACCAACATAATATAGCCTTAAGGTATCATGATCGATGAATATAATCACCATTAATGCCTCAATAAAAAGTCAATCTTTTTTCCTTAGTAGTAGCAATCAATTACATTATCTACAAAATTTCAATTGATTGTAAATTCCTGTTAATTGATTACTTTTATAATTTGCTTTGTGAAAAAAAAAACTATTACGTCGTGTGTCATCACTGGGTACTTGAGGAGGGGTCTTGTGCATGTACGTATGGGTGTGTTAAGTGAACACGCAAACAGTCCCTTTTTTCACCCCTTTCCGGGCAATTAATTCAGGACCCTTGTACACCGTGCCCCTTTCGACTTCCCGCGGTGAAAAAGACATTATCTCGCTTTACCCACAATGTGCACTTTTTGATTTCTATTTTCAGATTAGCACCCCAGCCTTTTACTCGAGTATAACAGAAACAAGCGCGGACATTACTGCTTTTAAAGTTTTTTTAAAGTGTTTAATTAATCTGTCTAACACAGAAAATTAAATCAAAGACATTCTAAATATATCTTATTTAAATTTTAAATTAGAACACTTGTATTTATGTTCCTGACATCGGCGACGATCATTTTTAAAAGGAATTACAAACCAAAAGAAACAGTTCTTATTTAAATATTAATTTAACCTTTAGATAACTAAACTATAAAATATTTATTGTGAAAATAAAAATAACAGTTTACTTTTAACAGTTAGTAGAATTATACTAGATTTAACCGATCATTGATCGTATCAGACGTGTTATTTTGTATATTTGTGTGCATGAAACTGTGTTTGTTATTTCAGATGGGTTTCCCTGTTATTCTGAAGCGCTATTAATTGCATTTCAATGCTGTCGGTCATACATTCAGCAACGACCAACGTTGTGATTCTAGTACTTGTTTACCGGAGTTGTCCATTTACTCCAAATTTATTTCGATTGTTGAAACGTTAAGCGTCAACTGGAACTTTAAATTATATCAC
Organism: Ontholestes murinus; assembly: GCA_963969525.1. NCBI lineage: Eukaryota > Metazoa > Arthropoda > Insecta > Coleoptera > Staphylinidae > Ontholestes > Ontholestes murinus. The sequence goes on along the minus strand of OZ018389.1, from coordinate 59,653,563 downwards.
TGTACTTGACAGCTGTTATGTTATTTTGGCTTAGCAGCGAGGATTGCAATTGTTTTATAAACTGTATCAATTTAAAATATTCATTCTCCAATTATTCTACTTTATTAGACAAGATAATTCATGTTGCATTGCAGTGCTACATAGTTATAAAATTGTTACTATTGTTGTTATTGCTTCAAGCCTTTAAATGATGAAGTAAGTAAGAGGAACTGGCGTTCTGATAATTGACGAAACCCACATAAATCGTTCACCAGTACTAAATACGTTTAATTTTAATAATAAAAATCCCATAACCCTCTTCTCACCGCCTTAATTAATATTGATAATATGTCTCTTCTAAAGAAGCCACAGTATAATAAAACAAATGTGAGTCTAAGTAATAAACTTTTGTTGTTCTTATTTATTTTATTATGTGCCTCAAATTAAACAGTAAAATTTGAAAGTCGTGTCTTTCCTCCATCTGATAACTAGTTCAGTGCAACAGTGCAAAAAACAAATGTGAGTCTAAGTAATAAACTTTTATTGTTATTATTTATTTTATTATGTACCTCAAATTAAAGAGTAAAATTTGAAAATCGTGATATCTTTGTTCTTTCTGGAACTACGGCCTTGGCTTTGTGTATCCAGTTAAAATATGTTAATATTTCTTGAAATATGCCTTATGTATTTATTATTTTGGGAAACAATATCAAAACTGTAAGATATTTACAACTAGTTATATTTGCGACAGAATTACAATCCCCGAAATTTATCCTTAACACTTTGGTGAAGATAACATACGTGCAGTAGAATTATCCCCGACTAATATGTACAGAATTCCTGTATGGATTAAACGCATGGAATAAAGGCAGAACCAATAGAATGTATGTTGGCATTCTGATGATTTAGTTGAATCAACAATACATACGATCCAGTATGTTATGCACGTTTATATTGCGTTAATTAGAGAACAAAGCAAAATTGAATTTCCAGAACTTAAAATATTTATCACTATTAGTTGCAACCGTTAAAAAATATAATCACATCTTAATTTCAGTAGGTAGTTTTGATAATATAATATTCCGTATCAAGTTATTACAGGAAGAGCTGATTGTATTAATCATGAAATTAAAAAAGGGAATATTTTAGCACAGACTTTTCTTATAAATGGGGCATACAGCTTGCAGCGAAATTTTTTTCGAGAAGTAATGTGAATGCGCAGTTCTCATTTATGTTACTTTAAAAACTCTAATGCGATTGCACTTAGAACTAACATCAAAGAAACGTATTAAAATATAATTACTAAGAATAGAAAAGTGAGAGCTCTTCTGGGAGGCAAATAAGGTTTTATATGCTTATGAACAACTACTTCCTTTTTACTGGCAATCAATATGTTGTACGTAACTGGCCAGTTAAAATATCAGAAAAGATCAGCTGCATAAAGAAACAATTGGTAAATATGGCGAATTGTATAGAAACGAACAAGGGAAGAGATTACTTAAATACAGTCAAATGAATAATTTACTTATAACAAAAACATTTAGTAATTGCTTTCTACTAGGGTGGTTTGAAAAGTCCGTGCAAAGTCCGAGAGATGGCACCAACGGCGCATATAGAGGTAGTGTTTAGTTAGTAGCATCTCTTAAATGAACGCACACCAAGTTTCAGGCATATTGGTCTATTTCTTTGTGTTTGGCATTCGTGTGAATCAAGGAAGTCCAGTGATTTTCATGAAATGGACGAAAAAGAATTTCGTGTGGTGATTAAACATTACTGTATAATATTTTATTATATAAGGCAAAACGCCTCAGGAGACTAAAGAGAAGCTTGATTAACATTATGGTGACTCTGAACCTTTGATTAGAACAGTTTATAAGTGGTTTCAAAATTTTCGGACTGGCCATATGGGCACAAGTGACGCTGAACGTTCTGGATGACCCGTGGAGATTACGACTCCAGAAATCATTGATCAAATCCATGATATGATGATGGATGACAGATGATTTAAGGTGCGTGAGATTGCTAGTGTTGTGGGCATCTTGACTGAACGGGTACATACATTTTGCATAAACATTTGGACATGAGAAAGCTATCCGCAAGTTGCAGGGTTGGATTTCAGCTGTTCCAGAAGAATTCGAAGGACTTTAAGCGTCTTTTCGTCGCTGTGAATGAAACATGGATACATTAAATTCATGATGGTTGTGACCGTTACTAGATGGTAATCCATATTTAAACACATATTGAAACACTTACTATGTTTTTACCACATTTAATTTATTGTAATATGGTTTACATATATACAAAAATTCACGACTTAAGTTTCGACCTGTTACGTTCATTATCAAGTGATACATTACTATACTCCTGAGACCAAACAACAATCTATACAATGGGTTACCAAGGGGGAATCTGCACCAAAAAAGGCGAAGACCGTTCCTTCGGCCGAAAAGGTTATGGCGACTGTCTTTTGGGATTCGCAAGGGACTATCTGGAAAAGGGTAAAACTATCACAGGTAAATATTATTTATCGTTATTGGACGGAGCTGCAAGAAAAAAACCCCGCGATTGGCCTACAAGAAAGTCATTTTCCATCAAGACAACGTACCAGCGCACACATCAGCAGTTGTGGTCGCAAAATTAATGGAAATAGGATTTTAACTCGTTTCACATCCCCCCTATTCTCCAGACTTGACTCCCTCAGACTACTATTTGTTCCCCAATTAGAAGAAATATCTGGCGGGACAAAGATTTTATTCAAACGAGGAGATGATTGCAGGCACTAATGGATATTTTGCAGACATGGGCAAATACTATTATTCGGAAGGGATCAAAAAAACTAGAACTTCGTTGGATAAAGTGTATAAGCCTAAAAGGAGACTATGTCTAAAAATAAAAAAGGTTTTCCCCAAACACGTTAGTAGTTTTTATTTTTGCACAGACTTTTCACACGCCACTTGTAATACTGTAAACTAAAAATATAAAACAGAATCTAACAAAAAAATAAGAATATTGAGGTTTTAACACACGATTTGATAAAAGCCTTTAGACTAAAAGACAGTGAAATTGCAAAGAAATTCCAAGAACAACTCTCGATTAAATGGATTGGTATAATTGAAGAGACAGATATAGATAAATTATAGACAACGTTTAAAAATAATGTAAGAACCACGGCAAAAGAGGTATGCGGTATAAACAAGAAAGATAAAACGAGGAAAGAAACTGGATGGCGGAATAACACAATAAAAGAAAATATAAGTAAGAAGAAATCTCTCTGGCATAATATCTAAGTAGTAAAACAGAAGAAAACCATTTTTTTATCCTCATGAGGTGGTGTCGCTTAGCATCCCTGTACTGCGGTCTCCGTGGTCCTTTTGTGCGCCTCTGGATGTTTTACTCCTTTTGAAGAAAACCATACATATTATACAAATTTCAGAAACGAACTTAAGAAACTAATTAGACAATCAAATTTGGTGAAAAAAGGAAAAAAGATCTTGAGAAAACCAAAAATTATTCTATAACACACTTAAGAAATTAAAAAATAAAATAAACATACCAATCCTGCAATAAATCAGAAATAAAAACTATGAAATATTACTCAAGACAGATGAAATAATAGATAGATGGCGAGAATATTTCTAGGGCTTATTAAAAACTACAGATACAAGTACAGACAACGGCGGGGAAGAATTTAATAGAATCACAACAGAGAAAGAAATATCAATGAAAGGGATGATAGAAACAATATAAAAATTAAAATATGGAAAATCAACCGGCGCAGATAAAATTACAGCGGAAATCCTAAAAAACCTAGACGAAAGAGGAAACAATCTACTACTATACATTGCAAATAGAGTATGGACTGTGAAAAATATACCTGAAAGTTAGTACAAAACCTTGATAATACAAATCTATAAATCCGGAAACAGAGATGACTGCAAAAACTACATAGGAATAAACCTACTAAACACCACCATGAAAATATTCGAACAAATAATAGCAAACAGAATTAGAGAAACATAGAACCTAAGTTGGAAGAAACACAATTTGGATTTAGAAAAGGAAGGAGGGTACAAGACCACATCTTCGCAATAAGCCAAATAACCGAAAAGTCTCAACAACAGAAAATAATGGCTTTAGCTTTTATTTATTTTCAAAAGACGTTTGACAAAGTGAATAGTACATGGAATATTCTAGGACAACATAACATCGACCATAAAATAATAAGAATTATAAAACAATTATATTCCAACACTGATAACTACGTGATATATAATTTAAAAATGTCAAAATCATTAGTAAAAATGGCGTCGAACACGACAGACGTGTTCGAGTCTGCTCTTAGCGGAAAACGTGGTGCAAGTGGATAAGGACACCATTATTTGGTATGAAGACCTCGAGGACAACCAATGTGAAAATGACGGTGATAGTGATCGAGACTACGAATAGTAATGGAGACACCGTTACCGAAGCAAACACCTATATTGAGTTAAAGTATATAAAGGCGTTACTAAAATCCAAGGAACAGACAATTATTAATTTAAATAATAGAGTTATATTTCTACAAGAAGAAATAAGAATGTTGAACAAGATGTTGGTAATGCAGAGCACTGTTCTTCATCCTAATCCTAATCCGCAAGAGGGCGACACGAAGAGCATTTATAATGTTAATTCTAAAGTAATGGAAACAAAGACACTAAACAAGGTTCCAGGCGGAGCGCAAAAAGTGCATGCCAATCAAATAGCTAAAAAATCTGTGACTAATAAAAACATTAATAATAGCACAATATCGAAAAAGAATAGGTCAATGGACGAGAACATAAATAAATCGGAGAGTACTAAACCGACTGGATTCGAGCGAAATGCTGATTCAATATCTTCGTCTCCATCTAAAGACCAAGCCACTAACAATATAGAAAAACAACAGTAATCCAAGGAAATAAGGGAAACAAAGAATTCTCATGTAAATAAACATAGGCCTAGAGTAGTCATTGGAACAAATAACGAAGTCAAAAGTGTAACCGCTATTCCTAAACGTGGATATCTACACGTATTCCGCATCAACCCGTCGACTACTAGTGATAGTCTTCTCCAATTTTTAAAATTAACTTCCCCTATCGATTTCCACTATGAAGAGCTGAGGAGGACATCCTGTTCCTTCAAAGTATCATTCCCAATTGATAATGTCAAGAATGTATACGACTCTAATAGCTGTACGTCGTTTTTTATTCCGAGCGAGAGACCCGACGAAAGGCGTTTAAATTTGTTTCATCTTAATGTTCAGTCACTCTCTAACAAAATGAATAATATTGATTTCATTAGTAATTTGTACAATTACGATATTATGTGCATTATTGAACACTGGCTGTCTGCCGAGCGTTTGACTAATACTAAACTAAGTGGTTATTGCCTAAAAGACTCTTTTTGTAGAAAATCACATGTTCCCGGCGGTACTGCAATGTTTATTAAGGATGAGTTAGTGAGTAAATGTAAACCTATTATTTTAATTCAGCAGTACTCTATTGAAATGAGTTTTGAATGCTGCGGCGTGGCAATCGAGGACGTATGTGTTTTGGCAGTATACAGGCCTCCAATACCAGATAATTTAAGAATTTTTTTAGATAATCTACATGCTCTTTTATATAAATTGCAAAGTATATTCAAATATATCTACATCTACATGTTCAAGTCACCACGGACATTGACAAATGTAGTTAATCTACGGCATTTAACTACCTGTCCGATGTTTTCGTAGCACATAATCTAATATCAATTATTAATGAGCCAACGAGATTTTCAAATACATCCGGCACTTCAATTGATTACTTTCTAACGAATAGTCCTGATGCTATTACTGACCATATTAATTTTGACAATGTAATTTCTGATCATTTAGCCCAAGAAATTAAATGTAACTTTCCGGGGACAAATGACTATGATACTGATAATTGTACCAGTCAAATAACATCTAGGCACATTAATTCCAATAGCATTAATGAGTTTACATTCTTGTTTTGCAAATATACTCCAAATATTGATAAGACTATTGACACTCATCAGTATTTCACCTCTTTCTGGGAACACTTTAATTGGTGTTTTCAAGTGGCTTGTCCTCTTAAATTGCATAAAACAGTTAAGAGAGATAACAAAAATAATAAAATAAATTTCTCGGATGAACTACGTACCAAATATTTAGAAGTTAAACAACTTGCTCAATTAAAAAATAGCATAAATAACATCCAAATAAATGACCTTTATAAATCATATAAAAAGATATTAAAAAATTGATAAAAAATGAAAAAATCGCCCACACTCAATATCTCATTGATAAAGCTGGTAATAAAATGAAGGCTCTGTGGGAATTGGTTAACGCCAACTCTAGTGTATCTAATCTTTGTAAACGACCTGAGTATATACTTATAAATAATATTAAGTGTACCGATAATAAAATAATTGCTAATGAATTTGGATCCACCCATGTTACCAATTTAGATAATTTATTAAGCTCAAAAATAGACCCTACTACTTGTGATTGTACAACATCTGAGATAATTCCTGACTCAATGTTTTTTAATTCTACTACAAACAGCGAAATGATTACTATTATCAGAAACTTAAAAAACACATCCCCTGGGTGTGATGATACATATATATATATATATATATATATATATATATATATATATATATCGTAAAAGAATGTGCTGATTTAATCGCTCCTTTCGTATGTAATTTAGTCAATTACAGGTCGTTTCCCCACTCTGTTAAAGAACGCTAAAGCAATACCTATACTTAAGAAGGGCAACGATCATTGCATGGATAACTACAGAATTATATCAGTGCTTAGCTGATAGCCATATTGCAGATATATGCAAAAGACTGAACAAACAATTTTAGTTCATCATGTCTCTTACCCCATTGTAATTTAATAACCGTTTACTATGGTCTTGTATACTCCATTTTAAATTTCCATGTCACCTGTTGGGGCAATGCCAATAATTTCATTAGTCTTCATAATTCAGAAGAGAATTATTAGATGTATATTTAGCCTCAAACCCCGAACCTCATGTAAACAATATTTCATTTCTAATCAAATGTTAATATTGCCATATATATATATGCTCTTAAATTTTTATGTCATATTCATAAAAACTCGCCTCGATTGCCATTTCAATCTAGCCTGCACGATTACCCGACTAGAACATGTAACCATCTTATCCTGAATAAATATCGTAATTCTTTTTACACGAAATCCCCCGAACATGCCGGCATTCGATTATTTAATGTATTGCCAACATCATTAGTAAGACTAAGATTTAATAATTTCAAAAGACAAATTAAAGAAATCTATATTCATGATGCCTTTTACAGTGTAAGTGAGATTAAAGATTACTTCAATACATTAACAGCTTCAACTTAATCTACAAAGAATGAATATATATTTTGTTTTAATTTAAGTTTCTAATTTTATTTATTTAAATTTTAATTCAGCTTATTTTAGTTTTTAGTAAAATTGACCTGTCAAATAATTATCCTCTTTGTAATTTTACTTGACCAATAAAGATTTGAATTTCAATTTAAAACCACAACGGGTTTTAGACAAGGAGGACTCAGCCCATTATTGTTCATACTCAAACGATTAATTTACAGACATTTAATAGGGCTGATTGTTTCGATTGCGATGTAAATACTGTTGCCTATGAAATCTAACAGCGGAATAATCGTGCAATGAATTCAAGAAAACTTAAAAATAATGAAAAGTTTAAAGATTTCAAAATAAGAAACGATAGAACTCCCTGACAAATTGACTTCGAAAAGAATTTTAGACAACATAATAATATAGTAAATATAAATAACCGCATATTAGACTTAGTATTGACTGGGAACAATCTTAACTGTAGTGTCAAATATCATTGTATCGGTAGCAAGAAGCTCACCAGCCTGCATTAAATATATCAATTGAGATTGGTTCCAATCCTACTAAAAGGTTCATACCGGACACAGAATCAACTTGTTACAGTTATAACTACCACAAAGTCTTCTTAAATTATATCATAAAATATTGGTAATTGATTGGTCTAAGGTCTTACAATATACGGATATTGAGGATGCTTGTAGTGAGCTTTATAGTGTTTTATACAAAATTTTTGATGAATGCGTACAAAAGAAAATAGTTCGCAAAAATATAAAATATTCATCATGGTTCAGTGTTGCTCTTATTAAATTAATACGAACAAAATCCAATTACCGCAAATTGTTTAGTAGGCATAAATTAAATTACTACAGTGCAAAAATAAATTGCTTCTGTAAAATAAATCGGAAAGATTTAGGCACAGATTACAGTCTATTTATAAAATCTGCAGAGGATTCCATTATTCATGATCGACAAAGGTTATGGACTTTTCTTAGTAAAAAGAAAAATAGGTCACGTATCCCAGGTATTGTTCATTGTAATGATGTTACAAATGATCAGCCGTTAGATGTAGTAAATGTATTTGCCAACTATTTGTCTAGCATAAGGTATACGAACAACACACTCCAGGGAATATCATCAATCTTTCTCAAAATGTTAACGCTTTCAGTTTTGGAAATATTTCTCAAACAAATATTGTATATGCTCCCAAAAATAAAAACTGACATTAAATTTCACTTCCGGTCCGGATAATGTTCCAGCATTTCTATAAAAGATTGTCAGTCATGCTTGGTTTTATCACTTGTACATATCTTCAATATGTCAGTAAGTTCATCAGTACTTTCTAAAATATGGAAGACCTGCAAATTTGCACCAGTCTTTAAATCAGGAAGTAAAGATGATATTAAAAATTACCGGCCTATTTCGATTATTAGTAATTTTGGGAACATTTTTGAGACAATAATTGCAACAAAGATATATTATCATGTACAAAGCTGTATTACATTCAAACAACATGGCTTTGCAAAGAAAAAAAAGAAAAAATCAACTGTAGCAAACTTAATGAATTTCACTGAATTTGTTTTAGATAAATCACAAGTTGATGTCATATACACCGATTTTTGAAAAGCATTCGGTACCATTGACCACAATTTAATTATCTCAAAACTACGAAATTTTGTTGTATTTAGCTCAATTTTAGATTTAATTTACTCATATCTAAATAATCGAAGTAATTATGTGCAGTATGACGGTTGCTGTTTCTTGCGATATATACCTTCTAGCGGTGTACCGCAAGGCTCATATCAAAAAAACATTTCATCTGGAACCGAGAAATATTATAACAGACCAAAGTGATAGTTTTCAAATCTCTATATTGACAATATTTGGCTGTGAAACATGGATACTAGACAAAAAAAAAGAAACAAAATTAAAGCGGTTTAAATGAAGTATCGTAGAGGCGGTTACAAAAACAGATCGGATAAAAAAATACATAACTCAGAGAAGACGTGTCAATAAAAGACAACTCAGTTGGTTTGGACATCTACAAATAATACTTGATACTAGTCCAGGGAAATAGGTATGGGTAGCCCGAATAACTACAAAAAGACGGAGAGGAAGGCCGAGACAAACATGGAACAATATCATCTCAAGTAATCAGGATTTACCGCAGGCCACACGATTGTTTGAATTCCCAGTTCTTGTACGAAGTCTAAAGTAATTGCGCAGTATGTGATCTTGCGTTATCCTGCATTAACAAAAAAATTGGATCTATTCCATATGCCACAGTGACAAAATATTTTCCTAATACATCCATTTAGAGATTAGCGTTAAGATTTAATGTCAATACTAATCCCACCCCAAACCATAACTGAACCACCTTCAAACCTTTCGACTTCCTGGACAGTAACAGCTGCATACCGTTCTCCTGGGTGTTTGCAAACATGTACTCGACCATCGTAACGAGTAATACGGAACCTTGATTCATACGTGAAGAGCACAGACTTGCATTGTCGAAGTTGTCATGCGACATGTTCACGAGAAAAATTCATCCTTGCTAATCTGTGGCGTTTTGTCAAAGAGGGTTTTCGGACTGGTCGTCTTGCCCTCAAATTTGATTCCCTCAACCTATTCGTAATTGTCTGGTCTGATACAGTGATTTCATGCGCCGTCCTGAGGGAAATTAAGAGGTCTTTCTTATTAACTCTTTCCAAGTACCTGTTCCAAAATCGCATGAATAACAGACAGGCTTGCGTTGAAGTTTCTTGAAACTTGTCTAAGGCTTTCGCCATTTTCAATTAATGTTAAAGCACGAACCACTTCCACTTTGTTGAGATGACTTATTTTCACTTAACTTGAGTTAAACTGTCAGTTGCAAATATTTTCATCTCTTTATTGATCTCGACAACGCCTTCCTAGCCCTATGAATTAAATTTGGGATACATTATTTCAATTTAGAGTTGATAGTTCTTGTTAATTATTATTACTCCGGAAGTATGCGATGCTGGTAATTTCCTATGTATCATTTAATACAATTAAATAGAGCGTCTTTTAGATGTCCTTAATTTTATTAGCATGTAATTTCCCGTTTGAATTTTATTGAGGCATAACATCACCCGCTAATTGTTTTGAGCAGTGTTTTACATAATTTAATACTTTACATTGGATGATATGAATATACTTACTGATGCAACTACTTATGTATATAAGTAGGTTCGATATTATTAATAACCATAAGGACCTTAAAAACATTATTAAAAATATTATGACAAATGCGATAACATAAAAAGAAAATTGGAATTACTTTTTTGAAACAGTCAAATAAAAGCTTATCTTTGACTATAATTAAATAGATAGTGTAATAATAATGTCTTCTATTAACTATAAATATAATAAATATAATTTAAAACATATTTTGGCCACTTAGAGAAAGTATTGTAGGGATAAACAATACAAATACAATTCTTTTAAAATTACCCATCTGAGCAGATTTTTGTACTTAAGCTACGCTTGATGATAATTCATCCTGTATTTTATACGTCCAGTGAAGTATGAGATGAAAATTAACGTGGGAATTTTTTGAAGTTAATAAAGTACAAAATAAAACAATTTCCTCGTACTCCATCATTGCCAAGGTTTTCTTTTGTACCGCAAACCGCTAACTTTCTCATTATTACATGAATCGTCGTGTTTTTTCTTTTGGATTAACATAGGAGTTCAACTACTTTAAAAGTCGACTTTTCCTTACATGCACTACTCCGGAAAATGTGCCTCCATTCATCAGCTAACTTGAATATTTGAATAATCCCTCGTTAGGAGTTTTCCCTCGAGTTTTCCAAGTGAAAAGTTTCTACGGAGCGCACAGTTTTAAGTATGTACATATTTATTGACTAATGTCGAAAATTGCACGTTTTCGTTCGTTCTTTATTGGCGCGTGCATTTATCGCATAAAATCATATTCAGAGATAAATGGGAACTTTAAATAACTTAAGAAATTCGATTTTATAACAACTTTAATGCTCATAGTGTTTAACGACAGTTTTATACAGGCGAATAAATTGTTGTTTAAGTCGATATAGGGCTAAAATATTACCTATGCAGTTATTTATTATATAGTTATTTTTTAAATTTTTAATGTTAATAAATATTTAAATTTACATATGCAAGTCCTGTGAGTAAAAATGTTTGTATTATTTTTATGTGTATTTTGAAGTTTTTTATATATCCAATTATAACAGGACATTGTAAAGTACAATAAATATAAATATAAATAAAATATATATAAAATGTCTTTGTGTCATATCGTAATATTAGTACGTCAATGGTGTTCATCTAATAGATGAACTCTCTTTTATGTTTGTCAATGACTATCTATTAATGGAAACTATAGTCAATTACAATTCTACAAATATAGTGGTAAAGTTATCGTCATATTCAAGATGTGTCAAAAAGTAAACTCCTCCATAATCAAATATTTAACAAATTAATTTATTTGATAGTTTTTGTATTTTTACTTTAATGTAACAGTTATTACATCAGTAATAATAGATACTTTGGATTTGTATAATTTTAAGACTGAGTATAAGAAATGTATACAATTTTATAATTTATTGTGTTGGATTGCGGCTGCCGTAATCGGAAATTTTACGAGGATTATTTTCCCTTTGTGAGTTAATTTCCATTGAGTTCTGCGGTTGTTCCAAGATCCGTCCGCCACAGTACCGAAATGCTCGATTAAATATTTACCTGAGAGTTTTCTCTGCAGGCGAAAGGAAAATTTACGCTATTATTGATCTTTGTTTAATTAATCAAGGGTGGAAAGGGCCGGGGGAAATGGGCCAATTAAACCGCCGGAAAACGCCATTTTGCAGTTGTTAAACTTTGATCTATCTCTTAAAAGGATCGTCAGCATTTTCGTCGTGTTTTTCTTTGTGCTTTCAATTAGTACCGCAGAGAATTATATTAATTACTGTTGTAAGGATAGATTTTATTTAGGAAATTTGGAACAAGTTATTAATTTAAATGCTTTAATTTATAAACTAGGGGTAGGTTATAAGTTCAATACATATTTAATATACCTGTGGGTTCATTGGGTGCGGTCGCAGGCTTTAAGAAGTTTCACTACGTGGTTGCTATGACAACTTTCGCCTGAGTGTTGGTAATAGTTAGTCTGTTTTCCTTGTTCGGTGGTGAAAATAAGATTTAGGTTCAGTAGTATAATTAGTATCATAGTTATTATACCCCCATTTCCAATAATATACTTCTTAACATAGTTATTATACCTCAATTGCCAATTGTACACTATTTTAATTATATAAGTATAGTGTGTGTATAAAATGTTTATTTTGTGTGGGTGTGTTGCGAAAACACGTTTAACCTTGTGTTAATAGTTGCCAAGACCTCGTTAACATTTAATAAGTTTATCACAGCTATAAGAATATGTATTCAGCTTGCTTTAGCCAATTTATTTTTATGCTAAATTCATTCCTCAGTTCAATTATGCTTAATAATTGGACATAGAAAATTTAAAAATAAATATTTCAATCAACTCATTTTTAATCCGTTTTAAATGATTTTTCCACTTTTGTACATTTATTAATATTTTTTTAAAATTTAAATTTAACTCAGAAATTGTATAATAATATTCCATATTGTTAGATTTGCATTAATACAATTTATTTAATTATTAATAATTTAAAATTTATATTATTTTTAATGATGTATATATTATAACAGATTAAAGAATCTTACATTAGTAGTTCTGAAAGGTACATATTCAATTATAAATTTGATGAAGAAAAACACTTGTTATGTTTCATATTTATATTTGCATTTTTCGAAATTTGCAGTTCATTATCAAAGGTGTTAGTAAATATAAAACGAACAATTGTATAATATATACACTAGTTGTGATCGTATGAAATTTCCGCAATTATGTGTCGACGTGGATTAGTTCCCGTTGATTATTGAATAGAAAATCTCCAATTGCCCGTTTGATCTCTAATCCTACCAGGTAATTTAGTTTGCATTCCCTTTTTGCTTATCTTAATCGGTATGATCTGCCCCATGTGGTGTCCGGTGCTTATGCAGTGTTCCGTTAATCCTGTTGATGGTCTCTGGTGACTAATTGCTTTTTGATGCTCTTTGTACCTTGTTTCGAAATTGCGTCCTGTTTGACCTATATATACAGTGCTGCAATTTACACATTGTATTTTGTTTATTTCTGATTGCTTTAAATGATCTTTAGTTTTTTTATTTTGATATTTAGTAGCCTTTTTGGTAGATTGTTTCTATCTACAAATATTGTTTTTGTGTTATGTGGGGTCAATTATATATTTTTTAATTCTTGAGCTGACGTTTCCAATGAAGGGGATTACTGCATACGTATGCTTATATTTTTCGGTGGGTATATTATACAATAAACTAGTTTTTAGCATCCTTCGTTTCTTCTTAAATAGCTTCTTTATTGCCTTCCTCTTATAACCGCTGTTCTTGGCTATTTCATTAATGGTGTTGATTTCTTGTTAGAAGTGCTCAGTTGTCATATGTATATATGCATAAAATGTTGAGTGTTTTATTTGTACTGATTAGGATGAGTCGTTTGGTATTATGGTGTTAGTGGTGGTTGCTTTTCTATTTATGGAGTAATGTAGTTTATTGTCTTTCTTCTCTATTGTTAAATCCAGGAAATTGATTTTATTGTATATTTAATTGAATTTTTTACTTCTGGTTATTTAGGTCTTCAAGAAATGTGTCCAGTTGTCGATTAGACTCTCCCCATATGTAAAACATGTCGTCCACATATCTGCACCAGAAATTCTCATTTAATAGTTTTTCTTGGTTGGAGCTCCCATAGATAATAATAATAATAATTTATTTCCCAACAGAAAATATACATCTCTAATAACAGGGAAAACATAAAAATAAGATTTAAATTTGAATTGAAAGAACATACATAAATTAAAATTAATATTCAAAATACAATAAATCAATATAAACAGAAAATAATTACATGGCCTAGTTTTAAAACTAAAAGTGTGATACTAACAATTTCTAATATAATTTAATAATAGAATCAACAAAGTTATTAAAATTACAATGAAAGATATCAACCGAATGTTGAATGTTATTATATAAACGCTTCATGGTATTTAAAGGTGAGTAAAAATATACGTTAGTATTACTTCTATTAGCTAAGAAAGTGGAAGCATTTCTACATGAAACTGGGTACATATAAATTTATTTGCATTAGTAGATTTGAATCATCTATACCGCCGTGAATAATGTGATATAAACACTTTAATAAAATAATCCATCTTCTTGGGGATAGAATTTTTCATCGAATCTAAATTAGTTTTGGGATAAGCAGACGTATATTAGTTTTTGTACTTCCATTTCTCCGGGCATCTTCTGTTGGAGTAATTAATTAATTGTGGCTTTTAGATCCGCTAGTTTTACGACAGATGATAACAGGAATTTTCTTATTGAGTTGAAAGTGTTGGGTTTTGTTGATAAATTCCTGAGTATCTTTTATCTAATATTCAGATCTACACGGTATGCATTGCGATAGTTTATTATTAATATATGTGCAGATTTGTAGCATAGAGCTTGGCAGTCTGACATAACCGAACGCATTGGTATGTCTATTTTTTGTATTTTTGATGTCCCGAGTAGTACTGGATTCATTTCTCTGAATTTGTATTTTTGATCACCTGGTATGATGGTTGTTGATTTAATAGCGTCTAGTAGTTGTCTTTGGTATTTTTCTGTCGTGTCTTTAATTTTTTTTACTAAAAACGTTGGTAGCTTAAAGTACAAACCCACACACCGCTATTGTATCCACTGATCCGATGTCTTTTGCCAACTACTCCAAGCAAATCGCCAGGGAAAACCAATATAAAGGTATGATGGACTGCTTTATGAGAACCCCGAGAGAACAGGGATTATTCAGTTTCTGGCGTGGTAATATGATACTTCCCAACACATACATTGAACTTTGATTCAAAGATGTCTACAAACATGTATTCTTGGGCGTTGTTGAAATAAAATCCCAATTATGGAGGTATTTTGCTGGAAACTTGGCTTCCTGTGGTGCTGCTGGAGCTACCTCACTTTGCTTTGTAAACCTCTTAGATTATGCTCGTACTAGATTAGGAGCTGATATGGGTCGTGGAACTGCTGAAAGAAATGACACTGGTCTCTGTAATTGCATCAAGAAGACCATTAAGTCTGTCGTAATTTGTGGATTCTACAGAGGTTTTATACTGTCTGTACAAGGTAACATTATCTACATTATCTAATAAATAAATAAATAAATATCTATTCGACACAGCCAGAAGGCGTATGATGATGCAGTCTGGTCGTGCCAAACAAGATATCATAACAAAAGCACTGGACTCCTGGGCTAAGATCCCAAGACAAGAAGATGTAACTACAACACATTCTTGTGGTATAATTCAATGAATTTTATTATTACAATCCTCATAAGCACAAGAAAACAATATAGGCACAGCTAGAAGACGGTCTTTTAGTTGAATAATGCAAGAAAGAAAGTAGCACAAAAGCATTACCTATATTCAGTTATGTATTATCCAGAGGTTGAGTTAGTTTCATATGTATGCTTTTTAGTATTGTTTTCAATTTCGAGATAGATGATTTTGGTTTTTCCTACGGATCTTGTTAATTCTCTGGATTTGTAATTATATCTAATTTTATATACAACAAGGCGAGTCTATACTTTAAACACTCCGTATAAAACCAGATGTGATTAAAACACGTATTTATTCCTCTTAGTTCTTTCGTGTAACACCCGTTTTTAATACGCTAAATACTCTATTCACAAAACTCTTGATGAAACGAAGTTATAATATTAGATAATTTGGTTCCATATTACTATATTCAGTTTCCTTACACGTGTTTCTATAGATTAGGAAATACAAAATCAACTAATCAAAATTAAGAATGTGTTGCACTACATGAAAGTTTGGAGGTTAAAAGATTTGAACTTGTTAATAATTCAATGTGATTATTTAGAAGATGATCACAATTCCTAATAGCTCGATTAATCTGCAAGCCTTTAAGGAGATTAAGTTTTTAACACTTACATAGAAATCTACATCAATTTGGCAAAGAAATTGTTATTTTTCAATAATACGCAAAATCTGATTTTATTTGATGTGAAAAGCCTCTCCACGTCAATTATAGTACCTGAGCTAAATATATCATAAACAAAAAATACCAAATATATTTCCCCCTTAAAGGATATTTTTTTTTCAAAAGGATAGATTTCTCATGCGATCCCCTATTTCGCCACTCTCGCGGAAATATTAAGAAACAATTGTTAAAAATAAAATAAAACACGTTTACAAAAAATATACACTTCTTGTGCAGATATGTCCATGGTATTTTCTGCATTTGGAAAAGCTCAGATACAGACGCCTGAAAGACTTTTTAACAACTCTTAAGTTAATTATCATGAAAATTCAATTTGTTTATTGCAAACACAACTTTTTTGATATGAACATTTTGCTACATATGGAAAAAATTAAACCTTCAGCATCCATTTCACATATTCATCTATTTACTAAACTATTCCGTTGCTTCAACTAAGAACTCTACACAATTTACCAAATAGCCAAAAACAACTTATTTAAGAAAAGCAAAGTAGACATAATTTTGAAACGAAGAAGGTAGAAAAATATTTCAAAGATAGTAGTAGTATAAAAAAGTTAAACGTTTTTCTGTTATTCATTAAAAATGTACTACGAAGTGAACGCCTCCAAAATTCAAGATATATTTCAGAGATTATTATTTAATGGAGAAGCATAAAAGGAGACAGAACGTTCTCAGCCATTCCATATATTTCATATTTAAGTCAGGAAATAACAAAAGAATTAACTAAACATAATTTTCCAAATCTACTAAAACGTGTTTGTGTATAGTCGACCAAGCTTGGTTAAGAGTGTTTGACAGTTCGATTGTTACAGTGGATTTGCTTCCACTTTTGACCTTAACATGTTACTGTCTAAAGTTCTTGGTCTTCCCGATCGATACAAGTCAAAAAGACTTTTAAAATAACTTACCATTTACGAATATCTAATGCATTTGATTAAATGTTTTTGGTAACCAAACTTGCTTGTACATTATTGTAATTCAAAATGTTGAATGTTTAACTATTCTGTTATTTAACCTGAAATTATGCAATAATTTATGAGAAAAAAAAATCATTTAATTATGTACGAGCAAGTGACTCTAACTAAAATATCTTTGGGACGTCTTTGAACTATACATTGCGCTGAGATTAACGATTGTTCCGAAAAATATTAATATTAATCATACTTTATTGTATTTATTCGCAATTAATTCAAGTTATAGCCAAAAATTCAATATTTTCTATTTTCGATTTTTATTAATATCTCATTTATTATTTTATCAATATAAGAATTTCATGGTCTTCAGGTACTTTTTCTAGGAGAATTGAATATAATTTACCGATTTTTTCTATCTTCATTAATTAAAGAGGTTCAGTTATATTTTTCAAATATATTTCATAGTTGGCTGTGCTATTAATAAATTGGTCATTTTCCCTTTTTATTGATATAAAACATGTTGATATTACATTTGCAATTTATTATATTTTTATTAAATTTAAAATAATTCTCATTAAAGGCAGTAGAATTATGAATAAAATGTTGCCTATTACGCATAGAACAAAAACAACAACGTTGATATTAGATTAGTTGTTTGTTGTGTTGTGTTGTGTACTAATTAACTAAGTGTTTTAACATGAAGTACGAACATTACGAAAAATTTGATATGTTAGAATGCTTTTTTGAAAGCAACAGGCGGAAGGAGTTCTGGATAAGCTGCATGAATATTTAGGTGGTCTATGTGGAGGAATGACGTGCTTTTCTGGACAAACACTCTTAGATTTAGACTTTTTACCTACTCTTGCACTCTTGCAAACTTCAAGTTTACGCTTTTCAGCCACTGTTTCCTTTGGATTCTTCTTATGCACACTTTTCCTGGGTTTTACACCTATTGCTTCTTTCTTGGGAAGAGAGGCTTCTTTCCTTCTACACCGCGAATCATCCAGGCGATTCATCTTTTCTACGTGGCGGACTGGGGTTCTTGTTTGAAGGACGATCCCTGCACCTGTTTCTGACAGGTGAGCGACGTCTAGTGTCTGAAGGACTATCCCTAGAGTATTTTCTTCTTGAACGAGATCCTCTTTCCCTGGATCTCGATCTCCTCCTATTATCCCTAGAAGGCTGGTGAAATAAAAGCTCTCTGGTTCGGCTTCTTCGTGCTCTCCTATCTCTATTATAAGGCCGGCTTCTAGGAGTAGGGCTCCTTCTACTTCTAGGACTAGGACTTCGACTGCTCCTGTTAGGTGTCAAGAACATGCAATTGGTATCGTGATAAAATAATAAATGACTGACACATTCCTAAAAATCCAAAATGGAAAATATTGAATTTTTGGCTATAACTTGATAACAAAAGACAATTTCTGTTTTCGGCATTAAGTTTGTCTCAAAAAAAGAGCTGGAGAATGCGCCATCCATTTTTTCTCTTTTTACAACCGAGATTCCCCATAGTAACATCAAATTTGGGCCACCCTGTACAATTTTCTTGTGGTTAATTTGGGAGTTACATTATCAAAATATGATATTGATGTCAATCCTACCTTAGAAATGATTATGATTTGTATTCCTGGTACCTATTTCTGAGCTTCCTACAATGGTAATTATTATAATACCAAGATAATTTATAATATATACATAATATTATTTTGATTTTGTTCGTACATATTCCCTGCTATTAATTTTATAAATAAATAAGGTTGAAAATTATTACGTAACGTTAATCAGCTTTAATTCTAAAAACATCCAATTAATTTATTTACGAAATAAAATGAATCGTCCTACATGGGTTTATTGTTTTTTAAAATATTCTTCATATATATATTAATAAATACAAGTCATTAGGTGTCAATATGACCCATTTATTCGATCTTTTCAGTTCTCAAAAAGTTTCTTTTTTGAGCGGATGCGTGAGAGCTTGCATTATCCTGGTTGATGATTTTGTGTCTTCGTCGGTTTGTTTTCATTAATTTTTTGAAGATTATGACAAATAAATTATTGTGTACCATTCATTGACCGACATTGCAACAATGTTACAGGTGAAAAAAAAAACATTTGCAACCTTTGTTGGATTTGGCTCATCTTAAAAGACCCATACAACCGATTACAGGTTTTTAGGCGTGATTTTAAGCATCACAATCGTATTTCTTGGGCATTTCTTTTGACCAATCGACACGAGCCTTTTTTGAGTTATTGGTAAATTATGTTGAATATAACACGATTATTTCGACAGCCAAATGTTCACGTAATGTTGAATGTATGCTAGTCCCACTAATGCCCAAGGATGCCTCAATTTTATAATAATTCACTATTTGATTTTGCAATATTAGTTAATTTACAGCATCAGTGTTTTCTGGAATAACAACCACTTTTGGACGATCTTCATGTCTAATTTAACTAAGGCAACGATTTAATTTCGCGTATCATTAATATATAGTGGTACGAATTAAGTTCATCATTGCACTATTTTTCAGATAATCTACGTCGAAAAGCAAAGTTAAATTCGAAATCCAAAAAATTGTTTCCTTATAAATATATTAAGCGGATGGTGCAAATTTTAATTTTAATTGTGAAAATATTATTATACTAAATTCTGTTTGCCTGAAACTTCATTAGTAAGTTTTCTTATTCAAATAAACATAATGTATTCTATACAGAGTTTAAAACTTTTAATTAATGAATAAAGTTTTATAAGGGATTAGTATTTTATTAAAATCTCTGAATTATAAATTATAAACCTATTTCTCTTGAAAATATACTTTAATGGCCGTGCCCTTTCCTGTGAATTTAATTGGGCTACATAAGGAAGGCGTTGCTTTATTCGGCAGTCCTGTAATTTATAATGACCTGTTGTAACTTGTAACTCCATGAAGATAAACATTTTATCCTGCCTTGATTACTTATGAAAATGGATGATTTATTATTTATTTAGTGGTAACATAAAATGTACGAAATAATATAAAGTAAACATTTAACTTTTATGGTATTTACTTATTATTTTATAATACTCTTCTTACGATGGCCTTTAAAGAACTGCTGTTTGTCTAGAAATGTTTAAACAATCAAATATTCAAGAGAATACATTTTCATTTTTAAACAAATATTTTCTGCTAGCAATTATAGACCTCAAAGATTGATATTGGTTTATAATATGAAGTGAAACGAGGAGATAAATATTAATTAATAACACAATATTTTTTTTAATTTCATTACTTTAGGCCAAGAATATTTAATGTTTTTATAGAGTTTCGTAACAATTTATTTGTCCAATGGAAAAGTTCAAACTAATTGTTTTATATTTATCTGTACTTATGTACAGAATGAAGTGGGTTCACGAATAAACACATTTACTTTAATAATATAAAATGTGTGAACGATTGAATATTTTTTGCGCAACAGTGTATTGGCTGAAAATGCAAAGGGTTTAATTTAATTGAGTAAATAATTTGCTAATTGCGACACACTTTATAAGAGAATACTCAACAGGCGGCGACATCATACTGTTATATAAACTTTGTGTTACAGAGTGTAATTAAATTGTTGGTTTAAACTCAGTGTGAATAGAACAATAAAGATAATTAATATAAATAAAATTGTTATTTGAATAATGTTTTCATGTAGTAATAACACACTAGTCTCAATTTAATCTAATTTCACCGTCAAAGCATACTTTTCTTATTAAGAGGAAAGGAATCCATAATGAAAACCTTTTTAGTAAGGTATTAGGGTATATCTCGGAGATTATTTTAAAACTACAGACTATAAGTCTTTTTACTTTTGGTAAACATTAATAGACCTGAAGTGGATATTTACTCCAGACGTTTTTTTTTTGTTTTTTGGTGATATTTTTATAAATATGAAATATTTTAAAAAAACGGTTCAATCAAAAGTTAAAGAGATATATATTTATATAACAAATAATTGTAGATAATTAAAAAATGAATAAATTATTAAGAATAGCCCTTTTGAGCAAATCTCATAGTTTTCGAGAAATATATAGGGAAAATACTATGATGGCCATCACAATTTGTCTTAAATGTATGCCTATGGCATGGAAAATTCTTTTATGAATGAATTTTTGAAATGTACGCAACCGTTCAATACCTAGTTATTAAGAGAACATGAAAAACAATTGAAATTCAAATTTTATTTTTACATTTCACCTTAATGTATTTTATTAAGAGAATACTTTCGTGGAAGATTTTTTTTAATTCACGCAACAGTTTGGGAATTATCTTAGAGAACAATTGAAGGACGAATTTTATTTTTTTGTCCTAAATTTATGCTTATGATATGGGAAATATTTGTGTGAAAGAATTGTTGAAATATACGCAACTATTCAATAGTTATTGAGAGAACATGAAAAACAATTGAAATCAACATTTATTTTTTATTTTTAGATCTCACCTTTATATATTTGATTAGGGGAATACTTTTCTGGAAGAATTTGTAAAATTCATTCAACAGTTTAGGAATTATTTTAGAGAACATGAAAAACAATTGAAGTACGAATTTTATTTTTTCGTCTTACATGTATGCGTATGATATGAGAGATACTTTTATGAAAGAATTTTTGAAATTTACGCAATTGTTCAATAGTTATTGAGAGAACATGAAAAAACAATTGAAATTCAAATTTTATTTTTACATTTCACCTTAATGTATTTTATTAGGAGAATACTTTCGTGGAAGAATTTTTTAAATTCACGCAACAGTTTGGGAATTATCTTAGAGAACATGAACACCAATTGAAGGACGAATTTTATTTTTTTGTCCTAAATTTATGCTTATGATATGGGAAATATTTGTGTGAAAGAATTGTTGAAATATACGCAACTATTCAATAGTTATTGAGAGAACATGAAAAACAATTGAAATCAACATTTATTTTTTATTTTTAGATCTCACCTTTATATATTTGATTAGGGGAATACTTTTCTGGAAGAATTTGTAAAATTCATTCAACAGTTTAGGAATTATTTTAGAGAACATGAAAAACAATTGAATTACGAATTTTATTTTTTCGTCTTACATGTATGCGTATGATATGGGAGATACTTTTATGAAAGAATTTTTGAAATTTACGCAATTGTTCAATAGTTATTGAGAGAACATGAAAAAACAATTGAAATCGAAATTTTATTTTTTATGTATTTGATTAGGGGAATATTTTTCTGGAAGAATTTTTTAAATTGAATCAACAGTTTGAGAATTATCTTAGAGAGCATGAAAAACAATTGAAGGACGAATTTAATTTTTGTGTCTTAAATTAATGCCTGTGGTTCGGGAAATACTTTTGTGAAAGAATTTTTGAAATTTACGCATTTGTTCAATACTTATTGAGAGAACATGAAAAACAATTCAAATCCAAATTTTATTTCTACATCTCACCGTTATGCCTTTGATTAGGGGAATAGTAGTAGTAGTAGTAGTGTTAGGCTATCGACCACATGGTCCTTCCGCCATGTGTCATTTGTGTATTTGTGTGTGTAAATGAGCTTGTTACTTTAAAGGATCGCCCCCGTCACTCTAAAGCACCATTAATTGTATCCCAATGGTGAATGGTACCGGTCACCCATCGGACTACTGACCCGAATCAACGTTGCTGCACGTCAGTTCGGGGCCGTAATCAATGCGCCACCACCGGCGTGTAAGGGGGAATATTTTTCTGGAAGAATTTTTTAAATTGAATCAACAGTTTGAGAATTATCTTAGAGAACATGAAAAACAATTGAAGGACGAATTTAATTTTTGTGTCTTAAATGAATGCCTATGGTTCGGGAAATACTTTTGTGAAAGAATTTTTGAAATTTACGCAATTATTCAATAGTGTTCAATAGAAATCCAAATTTTATTTCTACATCTCGCCGTTATGCCTTTGATTAGGGGAATACTTTTCTGGAAGAATTTTTTAAATTGAATCAACAGTTTGAGAATTATCTTAGAGAACATGAAGAACAATTGAAGGACGAATTTAATTTTTGTGTCTTAAATTAATGCCTATGGCATGGGAAATACTTTTGTGAAATAATTTTTGAAATTAACGCAATTGTTCAATAGTTATTGAGAGAACATGAAAAACAATTGAAATCCAAATTTTATTTCTACATCTCGCCGTTATGCCTTTGTTTAGAGGAATACTTTTCTGGAAGAATTTTTTTAATTTAACCAACAGTTTGAGAATTATCTTAGAGAACATGAAAAACAATTGAAGGACGAATTTAATTTTTGTGTCTTAAATTAATGCCTATGGTATGGGAAATACTTTTAGGAAAGAAGTTTTGAAATTACCGCAATTGTTCAATAGTTATTGAGAGAACATGAAAAACAATTGAAGGATGTATTTTATTTTCTAGTCTTAAATTTATGCCTATGATATGCGAAATACTATTGTGAAAGAATTTTTGAAATTTACGCAACGGTTCAATAGTTATTAAGAGAACATGAAAAACAATTTAAATTCAAATTTTATTTTTACTTCTCATCTTTATGTCTTTGATTAGGGGAATAATTTGTTTAAGAATTTTTAAGTCACGCAACAGTTTGATAATTATCGTAAAGAACATGAAAAACAATTGAAAGGCGAATTTTATTTTATTGTCTTATTTTTATACCTATGATTTCTGATTTTTTTTTGAAATCATTCGAGAGTTAATGCAGAAAAAATTAGAAACAATCGGAAGTATTTATATGTCAAAGTGATATGAAATTTATTCAATTAATGTTCCATCAATACTTAGAATAGAATAGAACTTAATCATGAATTGGCGTTCTTAAAAAACTGATAACAAATACAGGGTCGATTAATGTTCCTCAGATATTGATAAGAATTTAGTGGATTTTAAAGGTAGTTGTAAACGCAATTAAGAGTATTATTTAAAATAAGGATTTAATAATTCAAACAAGGATTTATTAATGTTCCTTATATTAATTTTCATGCATACAATTTTTATTAATGTTCTCACTCAAAAATTTAACCTTTTGCATTTCATTTTTATCCAGAAAGTGTTGTAATTAATTTTATTTTAAACCTCGAGACAATTACTAATTGTAATTTATATGTATATGTAGGGTGGGTGGGTGGCCTCTATCCCACCCTCCAATCAGTAAAACATCATCAAAAATTATTTCAAATACTTTTATGAATACATCAATTTAAAAATGCAATTATTTTGTGTTTGTTTACATTTTGTAACTTTTCACTAAAACCCTCTCTTATGTTTTACTGATTGGAGGGTGGGATAGAGGCCACCCACCCACCCTACATATACATGATAACTTTAATTACTAATTGTTGATGATTTTGCTGCTAAAAGCTATCAAACCCTTTATGTAATAAAAAATAAAACATAATAAATTTGAGTTGAAATATAAATGACTTTCTATAGCTAATCCTACCTAATTTAGATTTAAAGTCTGCCCATGCATCAAATTTTTACTAGTTTACTCACTCAAAATTTTTACTTTTTTAATTTCTTTTTTATTCAAAAAGTTTTGCAGTTAATTTTATTGGAAACCGCAAGACGATACGGAATTGAAGTTTGTATGTAGATGTAGGGTGGGTGGGTGTACTTTATCCCACCTTCCAGTCAGTAAAACATCATCAAATTATTTGAAATATTTGTATGAATACATTGAAAATGGAATTATTTTGTGTTTGTTGACATTTTATAACTTTTAACTAAATCCTTCGCTTATGATTTAATGATTGGAGGGTGGGATAAAGGTCACCCACCCACCCTACATATACATGATAAGTTTAATTGCTTATTTTGCGTTTCTTTCCTTTATATAGTGAAAAACTCTTTATAGTAAAATTTCGGTCATTTTGATCACTATGTAAAGTGTCGACTGTATAGGGAAAGTATTATGATGGCCACATCACCATTTTGCGAAATTATCGTATTGACTTTGGGATTCAGTTGTCCAAAAAAACGTTCCCCAAGCAGGTTACTAAAATTTTGATTAATAATAACTGAACGCCAACTATGACAATACGAAGCTTACGATATTTGCTATTAGTAGAGATATTGTATGTCGAAAAATTTTACCTGGAAGAATAATATCTATTTGGCTCTAAAAGTTTCCAGCGAGCTCTTTGATAGACTTCATTCAATTACCTTCCCTTCTCAATGGTGTTCTGCATGGATCGATCCTAGGTCCTCTCTGGTTTATGATATATTAATTATTTATTTGTTTATTCATTTTTACTTAACAATATTCTGTTAAAATACGGTAAACAAAATTAAGATATATACATTAAAAAATACAAAAATTTAGGTCATAGGACTTGTGAGCGGAGTTCACCATGTGTTCATCCATTCAGGACCATTCTGCTTCAGATGATGAAATTCATTCTAAGCAAATTATTTTTACCATTTAGGTAATATATTGGCCATTATTGGCATAGTTATGTTCATTTTACAAGGAACAATTTTAATTAATGTAATATCTGTTAGTATTACAATTTTATTTTTATGATACTTTTAAAGACATTTTGGGGAAAACATAACCTTAATTTCTAATTATTTCAAAGATTTATGATGTGATTGTTGATATAATATCATCCTAAAATGAAATAAAAATATATGGTTACATAGTGTCTGTGGATAACAGGTGGTTCATTTGCGGTAAAGGATAGGTGGATGCGAATTAAAAATATCTTTCCAACCTCCACACTCTGACCCTTATCTAGAATAATTATTTTTCGAATATTTGGTATGTAATGTATTCTTTTATGTGAACACGAATGAAATAATGCGATATTGCATTTAAAACATTGTATTTATTTAGGTTTTTATTGTCTACTTTTTTTTTATTACTGTAAATAAAATTGCACAAAAATAACGTTGACCTACTAGCCTCAATATCACCTCCACAGCGCTTTCGTAATTGAAATTAAAATACAACAGTGCCTCCTTTGTTGGAATCCTATTACATTTTTCATGTCAGGCTAAATAAAATTCACATCCAATATTTAACATTTCTATTTATTAAAATTTAAAAACAATATTAGTTCTTGTATTTAGAATATTATACGTTCTGTGTTATGTAATAAAATATTATTCGAACAATATTATTAAAACCCATTAGTAAATTGATTCAATTTAGCGCAAATGTTTTCACATTATATCATCTATTTTACATTATGCTTAAAATATATTGATTAATTCTACCGCTGTTATATTTAATATTACCAATAATATTCCATTATCGCAAACATTTTATTAATGCATCACTTGATTGTTTTTCGTTCTTGCAAACTAATTAAAACTTAAAGAAAATAAGTCTGCAGGTTTCCATGTCAGCTGTATTGGCTTAACTGCAGTTCTCGTAATTGAAAAATGCCAGTGAAATATATGCGACATCTGTATTAAAGCGGAAAACGTATTTGTTCCACTGCATTTATAATTGTGAGCTAATTAGAATATTCATAAAAAATAACGGTCGCGTTGCTATGGCAACACCGTTGGGTTTATGGCATTGTGCATTGTGGGGTCCTCGTGACGGTAATTATTCTTTTAACCGTATTCACGACACCATGTCAGCTGCATTAGTTCCAATACACCCTTTTGTTTTATTTAAATGAACAATGACAATATAATCATTACATCCACACTTACAACGGTTGATAGCCAAGAAGAGGCACAATAATTATTATCATATATTTATAAATTGTAATACTATATACAATAAAGATGTTTTCTCTCTCTCTCTCTCTCTCATCTCATCTACTGTATTTTTATGGTAATGATATATGTTACAAATAGAAAAATTATCGGTAGATAGTTTGTTCGCTGCTCTCTTGATGAAACAAAACTACTTAAGAAAAATCATACTTAAACTTCTGAAGCTAATATATTTATATT
The DNA here is from genome assembly GCA_963969525.1 of Ontholestes murinus. NCBI lineage: Eukaryota > Metazoa > Arthropoda > Insecta > Coleoptera > Staphylinidae > Ontholestes > Ontholestes murinus. The sequence goes on along the minus strand of OZ018389.1, from coordinate 59,626,165 downwards.
TCTTTTTCTTCTTGAGTTTTTATCAATAAATATATCACTCTTTTTTTCTATTTGGTGTTTTTCTGGTTCATCTTTTTTTTCATCTTTTTTTTCTATTTGTTTTTTTTTTGTTAGTATCTCTATTTTGTTTAAATTCTTTATTTTTCTCATTTATTTGTAATATTTCTCGTTTTATTTTACCCATTCTTTGTTTGAGATCTATAATTTTTCTTTATTTCTTTGGTTTCAAAGAAACATTTTGTTTCTTGCCTTGAATTTAGTTTGTCTGTATTTATTATTTATTTTAGTTGATACTTAGCATCTTATTTCAATGTATGTTTTTCGTTTTTCATCGTATTATTTGTGTATTTATGTGCACATACATGTTGTTTTAAAAAAAATCTCCCTCGTTACTCTAAAAGGTTATTAATTGTTTCCTAATGATGATAACCTAGTAAAATGTATCGGGTTTTTAAATTTTATTTATTTTTCTGGGATATCTGTAGTTTGTTTTATGTATTATTTATTGTCTTTCTTGTATATTATGCCATTGTGATATTTTATCTATACCTTTTTCCTTTAATGGAGGCATTTCGTGGTACATCTTGATTATTATAAAGAAAGAGGTACTATGACTTTGTTTTACCACTTTATTTAAAGATATACGTGAATATAATAATAATAATAATAATAATACGTTTTATTGGTGCTAATAACATGGTGGTTTTACACAAGTCATATACATATACATAGCTTACACGGTATTTCATCTTATTTAAGATTAATTAATCTATCTAAACACATTTGCTAAAATTGGTTATATAATTAAAATGACTGCACAAAAACATAGATTTAAATAAAAAGATAAACTAGTAAAATATAAGTAAATACAAATAGAATTATAATATACATTGTGAGTAACTAAAACAAACATATTAAAATATGCAAGACTGATCTATTCTTTTGCCAATTCAGAAAGGTTTCTTATTAGATACTCATCTACACTGTAAAATCTTTTAAGTATTAAAAAGTTTTTTATAGACTTCCTAAAAGAAGGCCCTGGAAAAGATTTTATTTTTTCAGGTAAGTGGTTATATAATTTCGGCCCGTAGTAATTTATGACGTTTCGTGACTTACTCAGTCGCAAATTTGGAATCACTAAAAGGGTTCCAGACAAAGTATTATGTTCATGTGTTTTATTATGTTTTTGGTATAAATTCAAATGTGAATGTACATACAGTAGGCATTCCAATATAAATAGACATGGTAAAGTTAATATCTTAAGTTCAGTGAACGCACGTTTACAATCCTGACGATAACCTAAGTCGGCAATAACCCTTATTGCACGACATTGTAGTTTAAATATTCGTGTAATGCTAGAGTGACCCCAGACCAATATACCATAGGAGAGATAGCTCTGACAATTCAAATAATATACTTGGATTATTGCTTTTTTGGAAAGCCAGTTTTTTAATTGTCTCAAGATATATATAGATTTACATAGCTTTGTTGCCGTTTCATGCTCATGTTTTTGCCAAGTTATTTTGCTGTCGATGTGAATACCGAGAAATTTAACAGTATTTTCTACAGAATTTCGTTTTAGAGAAAATACAACATATGTCGTTTTCTCGGGATTTATACAAAGCTTATTGGAAGCAAACCATTTGAAAGCCCGATCCACTGACATTTTAATGTCATTAGCATCATTTTCAGTATGTGCACAAGATTTTATTGTGGTATAATCTGCGAATAATATGATAGATGACTGACTTAACTGAAACGTCAAATCATTTATGTAAATTAAAAATAGGAGAGGGCCCAGGATTGACCCCTGTGGTACACCACATGTTACTTTTAATTAATTTGGTATAGTATTGTTAATACAAACGTGTTGGAATCTAGAGCTAATGCTAAGTTTATTATCCGGCAGCTTTCCGGGTGAAAGTTCTAGTAGTACAGCTTCCACAAGAGCACCTCATGGGAAACACAGTCAAAGGCTTTACTGAGGTCCAAAAAGGTTACCACTGAGCATGATCCAGTTTCAAAACCTTTATATATTTCTTCAGCAAGCGCAATGACTGCATCTCTTGTGGAACGTCCTCTACGGAAACCGTACTGATTGCAGTTGATTAATTCATGAAAATCAAGGAATTCTACAATTTGTTGAAAAGGAATTGTTTCAAACACTTTTGAAATTATAGGTAATAGAGAGATGAGCTTATAATTATTACAACTCAGATCTATCACCTCTTTAAAAAATCGGAATGACAGACGCACGTTGTAGACTCCTCGGGAAGACACCAGTTTCTATACATCTATTTAGCAGTTTTGTAAGGGGCAATAATATAACATCTACTATATGTTTTAACATTCCGACTCTTTGAGTTTTTAAAGATCATAATTGTATCTCTTACAGTATTTGGACTAACTTGTTTAATCTTAAAGTAACTGTTTTATTTTGTCTTTATATTGTCCATGATCATAATTGGTGACTCTTCAGTGGTTGGAAGACTTTTGAGTAGATTATCAACTATTTCTGTAAAAAATATATTACACGAATCACAGTAAATATCGCATTTAGTATCAGAGTTAGTTTTATTTTCTATTTCCTTTAGCAATGACCAAAGAACACCAGGCCGATTTCCAGCATCTTTTATATATTTCTCATTTTCTTGTATCCTAGCTTTGTATTGATTTATTAATTCTGGATCCCTAGCACTAGCATCTCTTAGTAGAAACATCGTTTCCCGCATTAGTCGTAGGTCTTTGTTGTACCATTTAATTTTTGTAATTTTACCAGTTGTTTTTATTTTTCTCTCATAAAAAGAATCTTCCAATGAAGGTTTAATAATATTCATGAATGTATTAAATTTATTTTCAACGTGGCTGTTGATTTCATCTATAAATTTCCAATTTACAGTACTTAGCAGAGTATAAAAATTAAATAGACCATGCTGGGTTATTGCCCTTATTGTGCGTTTACTAGGCTTATTTTCAACTACACTTAACTTTACCTTAACTTGTACACCAATGTGATCAGAGATTCCTGCATCAATGGGCTGTACTACTAGATCAGTTGCATTTAAATTAGAAAATATACTGTCTAGTGTATTTTCGTATCTCGTTTTAAAATAAACTTTACTTGTAAGATTGTAAGACTTGAGTAAGTCGCAAACAGCCGTGGCGCTAGAATCATCTGTATTGAATTTCACATTAAAATCTCCACCTAGAATTATATTTTTGCTAATGTCAACTACATTTAAGACATTCCCTAAGATTATTAAAAATTCATTAAGACTCCCAGAAGGTGATCGATATATAGTTATTAGAATATACAATTTCCAACCAGAGCTAGACATTATGAAACATTAAGCCTCTATTTTTGTTTCTTTTATGTTGTATTTTCTTCTTATATTATCTTTAATCGTATATCTTTAGATTGTTCTTTGTTTTACGTCTGTTTTTGAGAATTATTTTCTCTTATCGTTTTTGTGAACATAAAATAGAAAGAAAATAAACATATTTGTTTTTTAAATACATTTTGTATATATCGATATTATTTTCTGTTTTGAATTAGCATACATTTTTGTTTAATATTAGTTTATGTTTTACTTGTTCGCTTTTTATTATTTTTGATTGCATTTTTTTAATATTTATTTACATCAATGAAACCAAACTCTAACCTACCGCTATAAGTAATATTCAAACTGATCGTATCATGACCTCCCAAAACAAATTCCTATTTATTCGACCTGTCATAGTAAAATATATATCGTTCTGGCGTACTCTTAGCCTAAATCACTAAAACATTGCTTAGAATAGCGTACTCCTGACCTATCATAACAAATTATGTATTAACCCGGCGAGCTCTTGACCTAACTTAATAAAGTATGCGTTAACCTCACTCAAGGTTTGACTAGCTAAAGTAATAGATTTATGAACCAGGTCAAGGTTACGCTGAGTCAATATACAGTATATTATGGTGGGTCAAGAGTACGCTAGGTCAATATGTAGATTATTAGGGTAGGTGAGGGGTATGGTTTTAGTTCAAATTTAATTACAATTTAAAATTCTTTCAAGTTCGTGAGAAAAGGCAGAATATATTTAAAAAATCTTTAAGAAAATAACATTTTAATATTTAAATCGAATAAGAGTTATCAAAAAAGTTGAAATAAATATTTTAAAATTTTAAAATCAATAGTTGTTGTATTATTAATTTTTGCGGCTTCTACTTCGTTATACATGTCTATATTTATAATAATTCATTGTAGTTAAATTATAATTTTTAGAAGGATATTAAACATTGTATTAAATGTTTCAAAAATTGACAGAAAATTCGATAATTACCTAAAGGACATATAATTAGAAAACTCATTTCTTAACTATTATAAGATTTTAAAATTATCAAAATAATGATGATAAAGATTGATTTTAAACAAAATGGTAATTGTTTTTTTTTTAATTTGGAAAGTCGTGTTTGTATAATAACTAATTAACAATTTTTTTTGAAAAGGTTGGCTTTGAAGAACAGAAATGGGAATAAATTCGATTAAATTAGACGGGGTTACAGCACTGCGACTTGGTTAGTACTTTGTACTATTATATTCTTAAGAATTCATTTTCCTTGGTAAGGTCAACTAAATTCGTAAGAGGACATGCCCTGATATGTTCTGGCGTTATGGTCAGAAATTTCTCCGGTTAGGGCTTGTCTAGTTGTAGCCAGTACTACACACACGCATGCCAAATCCACATGGTCTACAAGTGGTTTTGTTCACTTTACCCATCTTGCGAAGATGGTATTTCACTGGGAAATATCCTGTAAGGAGACACGTGACTAGTCTAATTTCACTTTTAGTGAGGTCGAAGAGATGTTTAGCTCTGCTTGGCGAGAGTTTATTAAACAGTTTTAATTTCCTTTGAACTGGTGTGTTTATCGAGTGCCCTGTTTTGCATTGTTTTTTTACCATTTTTGGACCACGGGCTTTTGATAGCCCATCATGGTAATCGCAGTTCCTCGCCCGGCAAGTATATTATACTTGCGCGATCTGATTCCCACATCAGAGTGAGCTGATTATTTTAGAGCTTATTTACAGTTCCAAGTAGTTTTGGAATTCAGGCTGTATGCTTTGGGGTTCTTAAGCGCAGCCTGGCTATCTGAGATCAGACAGATGTGTACCCCTTTGTAACCTTTTGTGTAAAAAGCTTGTCTGAGAGAAACCCGTCCGATTTCGTTTGTGATTCATACCAAATTATAGAGTTGTGTTTTAATTTTTTGATAATCATTTGAAAGCTCGATACGAAATCAAATTTAGCCGACATTAGGTCTGACGGTGTTTGTAGGAACTCTGATTTAAACAGGTTCAGAATTTCTAAATGGCCGAAACTATGTCTGCAATCGCACTCATTACCTTTTTTTCTGAATATAATGTAACACATTTGTTTCTGAATTAAGGGTTGTTTTATTCAGCATTCAAATACACCATGTTTTTCCTCAATCCTTTTGCTATAAAACACTATTTTTCAACGCAATTTTTATTCAACGCTATAGCTTTACGCTACTTTGACTGAGGGCATGTATGCCTGCACGGTACCAGTCCACGGATCGATGTCGGAACCAACGTCGTACTACAGCAATAATGTCTTTATCATCCGCGTGGGCCAAACAGATGAAAATCTGACGGTGCAAGATCGGGGCTGTAGGGTGGATGAGGAAGAACAGTCTACTAAAGTTTAGTGAGCTTCTCTCAGTTACGAAGACTTGTATGAGGTCTGGCGTTGGAGAAAGAGCAGTTCGTTTGGCTTTTTGTGCCTACGAACACACTGAAGTCGTTAATTCAATTTTCGAAGAGTAGCACAAGACACTTCAGAGTATCGTTTTATGGGGAAGAACATTAAACAAAATAATCCATTCACAATCCTAGAAGACAGCAGCCATGACTTTACCAGCTGAGGGTATTGCTTTAATCTTTTTTTTCATAGGGGAGTAGGTGTAGCGCCACTCCATTTATTGGCGTTTTGTTTCGGGTTCGATGTAATGAACCCATGTTGTGTAATAATGTTTGCCAAAAAATGTCTCGATCAACCTCATGCCGAGCAAGCAATTTCGCACAGATGATTCCCCTTTGTTTTTTATGGTCTTTGGTTAGAAATCGTGGGAGCCAGTGGGAACAAACATTTGAATATTCCTACCGGTGAATAATTGTGACTGCACTACCAACAGAGAAGACCAGTTGAGCAGGGAGGTGTTTGTTTGTTATCCATCGTGCTTTTATTCACTGCCAGATCTCTGTAGACATTCTACAAGCGCCTATAAATATCTGATATGCCCTGGTTTTCCGCCAAAAGAAACTCAATCACTGCTCATTCCTTGGAATGTACTTAAGTTTCAGACACCATTTTACAGCTACGAATAGCTCTATCACTTTTCTAAAATCAATGGAACTATACGAGACGAAGTGGGGATATTAAATGATGTTCCACAAGAAATGTTCAGGTTTTTCGACGTGGCCGAGAGAAAACGTGTGCATTAATTATTGAACTTCCCTCGTACTATGGTTTTGGGCGTCATGGGCTAGGGACGATATCATGTCATATTTACCTATGAAAATTGCTTGAGGTCGGCATAACCTTGCATTAACATTATATTAACGTCTGCCAACCAAGGTTGCCAGGAGGTCAGTCACTACGATATGACATACCGGGAGCGATAGAACCCACCCTTGCGGGTGTGTTTTGTTTCTGATTCGCTTATACCTGCGGTGATTATATGGTTTGCGAGTACGGCCTTGATCCATCTTATTGTAGATATATCGATAACCTTCTTGATGGTCTCGTTTCCATGGTTTTGAAATTTTTTTTGTCAAACGTACATGCAATATCCACGAAAATACCTAATGCAATCTCCTTGCGCTGCAGTGAAGCTTCTATGCCTGTTGTGAGGCTATGAAGTTCATCTTCAATGGGTTTGCCAGGTTGATAGGCAAACCTACGGAGAGGATTTGCACTGCACCTTTATCGATGTCTATAATTTTCTCTTTGACTTTTTAGGAAAAATGAGGTCAGGCTAATAGGATACTCAAAAATTAAATAATTATATTAACATGACAAGAATAATGAAAGGAAAAAACGATAATGCGTTTAATATCTATTTCTTGTAATTAATTATAGTTTGGCAATGACCTTATTAATGTTGAAATTATAGTCACAAAAATCTTTTGTATAATATAAACAAAGTTTCTTTTAAAGTTCACCACCGTCAATCATATGTAACAGAAACAGTTTATTCAAAAAACTTGTCTAATGTGATCTTCTAATTTTGAATAAACAATATCCGAATATGCCGTTCTATTTAAATAGATAAATAGATAAAAAGTTTATAACGTATCTTCAGTAGTATCAATTACAAAAATACTTACTACTGTAGCAAAACAAAAACAAAAAAAACAAATTGAAAAAGACTTTATGTAATAATTTGTTGATTTATAGTGTATATACTACTACTAAACATCTTTATTCACAGAATAAAAATAAAATATAATACGTTTAATGTATAAAATAAAATAAATTCTAACATAATTGGTCTTCTGCTTCATGGCTATCGACCATTGGTCTTTCAGCCCTAGTGTATATATTTTCTCGCATAATTTAAATTGACTAGAAAATATATCAACCTCTCTAGTCGTAGTGTTTGGCTATCGGCCACGTTGTTCTTCCGCCGTGGTTGTATGTAAAAAAGACGTTTATTGGCATATAAATTGAACTTAAACTTAACATGTATTTACAATACAATAAATTATATTACACCCTTTTTTCTTCTCTCTCCTTTTCTTCCCTCTGCCTATCATTCGTCTTCCCTTCTCTTCTCCTTTTCTCACTCCAGTCTTCTCAACACCCTTACCCTGGCCCCATCATCTCTCTCATCCATTCCACTACATTTCTACATCCTTCCACCCATCCCACATGTACTCCCTTACATTCCTCCGCCAAGTGCACCCACGTATCTCATACCTCATACCCCTCATTGTACTCACTGTTCCTATCTGATTCTGTCTCTTGTCTCTCCACCTCTTTCACTTTTTCGTGCACCGATCCTTCCATATTTACCCCTTTCTCCAACCATTCCCTTACCATTACCTCCGACAAGCCCATTCTTTCATACATCCCCTTCCTCGCTATCCTCCATCTGCCCTGGCCTGCGTCCATCTTTTCCCTCCAAACCTTCTTCACTAGCCTTCCCTCCTCCAGGCCACTTACTCTCTTATCATACACAGCTACTCTCTTTATCGCCTCACCCCACACACTTTCTCTATTCGTTTCCTGAAGCAATCTGCCTCAGGAACCACCGCTGCTAACTCTCAACCCTTTCTTGCTTACTCACCCCCCATACTTCTACTCCGTACAACAAAATAGATCTCAGGCACGCATCCCACAAACCACACGTCGCACTCACATTTCCTTTAATCCAACTTCCTCATTTCTCTCTCACCACGCCCCACGCCTTCCTTGCCTTTCTTTGCACCCACCTTGCATGTTCCTCATAGGTCCAAAAACACCGCAAACAACCCTCGTTCCACTGACCAGGCCAGGGTAAATAACTGGTCACTTGTTCCCTTTCATTTCCTTAACCCTCCCTGCGTTTCTTCTATTAGTTTTTTCTCCTCCGTTTACTCCTCGAGTCTCCTCTTAACTAACAGCATCGCTATCTTAGATCCTATGTTTATAATCGTTATTCCTCGGTAGTTATCCACTTCGTTAATATCACCGCTTTTGTGGACCGCGCACACCGTCCCCACCTCCCATGATTCCGGGATATTCTCCTCCCCTTTCCAGATTTGGTTCATGTATCCATTCCTTCCCTTTCTATTTCTCTCTACATTGGCGCTTGTAGTCCGTCCGGTCTCACCGCTTTTACTTTTTTTAATTCCCCAAGTGCTCTCTCTACCTCCTCCTCCGAGAATCCTGCTACTTCCCACCTTATTCCTTCGCCAGCTAGCTCTACTATATCCTCTAACCCCGTTTACTTTGCCCCTTCCCCTCTCTATAGTATCCTCTACATCTCTGCCTCGTTCTTACATGACTTTAGTTCTTCTACCTTTTTTTCTATCACCCTTGTCTTCTTCTCTTCACACATCTTGTCGTACTTTTTCTTTGCTTCCCATACTTTTCCCTCTTCGCCGTTTCCTTCCTTGTATTTGTTTCTTACTCTCCTCAGCGCCCTATTACTCTAAAGCGCAATTGATTATATCCTAATAGCAAAAAATAAGTCTTAATTCCTAAATCTTTGTTTTCAAACTAAATGAAGTAAAAATACAATGTATTAAAACCCTTACGTTGTAGAAAATTTACTAATAATTGGAAAACTATATTTGAAATTTTATTATTTTTGTTTTAGCTTTATGATCGGATAGCAAGTAAAGTGGTATCGCCAGTACGAGCACCACCAAGCGACGCTGTCCAGAGGGCTCGCGACGTCGCAGACGCACTCCGGGAGCTGGAGCACCGCCGCGACGCCGATCACAGGGATCTGCAGGAACTTAGGGACCTCCTCTGTAGGCCGCATTTCAAGGTAAGACTAGTCAGTAATTTTGAAGGAGTTTCCATTTTGGCACGCAAGTTGCACTAAAATGAACTTACAAAAACAAAAACTGTAGAAACTATATTTAATATGGTTTCAATAGAATTTATTAAAACATCTCTTATTGCAGATACTAATATAAAAAGGGAATTACTTTGTATATAATAAAATTGCAACACAGAGAAAGGGCAGCCATTTTTTTGACAAAACAGTTAACTATTAAAATATAGAAAATGATTAAAATTTAAACGAAAAAGAAGAAATATGAATATATTTCTTACTAATATCGAGTTGGCCTGCCTCTATTGGTTACACACTCCGCTGCTCTTCGTGGCACTGATTCTAGCAGGTGGTCAAATAATAATCTCTTGTGGTATTGTATCACAAACAACCTTTAATTCGTGCTGAAGAGCTTGCAGAGTCTGCGGAGGATGCTATAAGTTCTTCAGTTTTCTTCCTATAATGGTCCATAAATAAACAATGGGTAGGAGATCGTGGTAGTCATGACGTTTTCATCTGTTCCTAGAAACTTTGCCTTATGGCGACGGGAATTGTCTTCCAACTCATCATCTATCATCTCATCCACATTTCCCTGGGCATTTATATTGCTTCTGAAGATTATCTAATGAGATCTATTTCCATAAGTTATAGTATCGCATACCATAGACTTTACAGTTTGGTGCACAGGCATCATGTTGCGGCGTTTTTCAATTCTTCGTCTAATCTTCATATGGCCATCATGCATCCCCAAACAGAATCGGGATTCATCGTTAAACACCACCCTATGCCACTCTAGGTTCCAGTATAGTCGCCACCACTCCAAACATTGCTGTCGATATTGACCTGCTAGTGGTAACACAAGATGTTGACGATATGATTACAAGCCGGAACCTCTGATTCTTTGGGAACCGTTCGAAGGGTTACAGAATGGCCTTTATTAGCTAATCATAGATTGGCAATTGTTCTGGTACTAGAGAATCGGCCTCTTGTTGCCATAATTCGAAGATGGCTTGTCTTGAACCTCATTTGCTTTCTTTGTTCGTCAATTCCTCTTCTGTGTCTTTTCTGGCCCTCTCAAGTCCACTGGTTTTGGTTAAGGCGATTAGCAATTTCTATAATCAAAAAGCCATATTAGAAATATCAACGATATATTGTCGGTAATTTTACGTAGTCACATTCAAGGCATAATTAATTAGTGTTTCATAATAAAGGGAAACAGTAAATAATCAAACACATACTTGCAAAATATACACCTTATTATATTGTTAAATAAAAATGAAAGACCTGTCAAAAATTATTACTTCATATGAATGGTATTTGCTATCTTTTAACAGTTAAACGTTTTCGTCAAGTTTGGTAAGAAAACTCCTTCTTAGTGTTGCGATTTACATGCCAAAAACTAAATTAGACAAATTTTTTCAACTTAAAGTATCTCTTTAAATATGTAATATACATTTGACTGTTTTTTCAATAATTGGCAAGAAAAATTGTATTTATTTATATTTAGCTATAAAATTTAAAACAATATATTTATGGTGTTGATGTTGGTAATAAATTAAATAGTAGGGTTCTAGTTTTAATGTATATGAATGTGTATGGTAGGTGGCCTCTACCCACCCTCCATTATGCTGTAAACTATGATTTCTTAAGAAAAAGGCGTATCAAAAATAATTATTTAATAAATAAATCTTATAACTTTGTTTTGCCACTAGATTAAATCTATTAAATATAGTTGTAAAACAAAGTTATAAAGTATATTATTTAAATTTGCTGTCAAAATATACGTCGCCGCCATATAAGAATAAAATAAATAAATTGTAAATTATCTTATAATTAAGCATGTACATTATTTTTAAATTATTTATGTAAGGCAAACATTAGTTACGGTTTAGAACAATAGTTGTATAGAAGCGACATCTAGATTTTATCAAGAGAATATTTGTGTGTCGAAAACATTTAATTTTGTGTGCAACGGCGACATCTGTAGTTATTTATTAAAACTGTAGCATGCTCTATAACGTTCTAAGAATTAGAATTAGCTTTATATTGATGTAATTTTAAACATTACAAGGTGACAGCAAAAGTTGAAATTAAACTTTGTATGTATATACTTATTTGCAGAAAACTGTATTATCACCATTCTATATGTCGGTGGTAATGGAAACTGTATTGATCGGCCGTGGATTCTTACAGAAAACTGTAATCGTTGAAAAGAAAACTGCGAACTTCTCACCCAGAGAATGTTATTGATTTATGTACGTCGGGAAGTGCCTTGTAGTAGTTACCAGGGGTCGTTGTAGAGATTTTTAATATTTTATTAACTTCATCAACGCAAAGTAACTGTAATATACATAAAAATAATAGTTAACTGTGATGAATTTCCAGCCATCTCATAGAAAAATAACCAGGCGTGATTAGTTACAAAAATAATTACACTTTATAGTTTCCATTAATCTGAATTGGTATTCTAGGTATCCATTATTAAAAGATCTGTCTCTAACTATACACATTAGCAAATTTTACACCTTGTTGCAATTATTATTATATTTATAAAACTTACCGTATTTAAAGCTTCACTTATAATAAAATATATTTCATTATATTTATTTTAGTAAACGTTTTTATTTATATTTGAAATCAATTTTATAATAAAGCTGTACTGAAGAGATCGAGAGATCGAAACACGTGTCTGCAGATGGTTATAAATTGAGTATTGAATTATTTAATTGCTTTTGCTAATTTATTTTAATTACATCAACTTAAATTAATTTCTTGTTCCAAATTTATCATAATATAGTCACTCACAAATTATTTAACGTACATTCAATCATTTTTAGTTCATTTTACAGAAAGAAATACGTTCAAACTAGTGTTGCTTTGATAGCCTTGCTATTTTGTAACACGCAAATCACTTTTGTATTATTCAATGTCTGTCGAAGTATTAGCTAGAGAAGTAGTTGTTTCAAAAGTGGTTTGTTCTTGTAGTCTTAATAAGACTCATTTGTTGTAGATTTTACGAAATATTTTCGTGTTTTTTTCTAATTATTACTTCACCTATAATCTTATTAAGTGATTTTTATAAGAGATATTTATTTGCAAGCAGGTACTAAAATGTATATTCACTTGATTTACGTGATACATACTTTTAGCCTAAATAATATAACACTATTCATCAAATAAATTAGGTAACGTAATGAAATAATGTCTGAGTTTCATAGAAAACTTATCAAAAATTATCTAAATATGACAAGGGAGAAGTTTTCGTTTTTGTTTATTTTAGAGAATAGTTACTATTTTACGGAGATTGAAATATTAAATATTTTATTAAATTGCATCTGTTACCTCAGTTGTGCAGATCGCAGCACATATATTACGTATATTGTAAACGTATAGTACATGTTTCCAACTTATGAAATGTAATACATTTGCAAGTTAAAATTAAATTTAAGATATATGCACCTTACAAATATTCCACGGTGTGGAATATTTTAGAATGCTTCGAGAATTTGAAATTGTTTAAAAAAAACTTGCTCTTAATAAAGGACACTGTAATTTTGCATCCCTGGTGCTGAAACATACTACAAAAATCAATACGACCAGCGTGTCGGCAATAAAGAGCGCTGTACGTTCAAAGCAAACAGCGCCAATCTATATGTACATCCTTGTAAGAAATCTGTAATTTAGATTCTTGAACATAAAATCTGTAATCATCACCCCCTAGTATTATAAGGTAGATATAACAGGTATCTGCTATAAAGAAAATTGTTTCTGCCTCGAATGAAAGATATGAGTTGCAGTGGAAAGTATTGATTTTCCCCAAAATTCCGAACGGCTTAAAACGCCATGCTGGATTTACAATAAACGCAAAGCTACAATTTTTTTTGCCCGAAAGCCCCGTCACATACTAAAAAATGTAAGCGATAGCAGTGCGCGCAGGAATAAATCGCTTCCGTTGGGGATATGGCCGCAATTAATGGCACTTTCGCGTCAACGTGGAATTTTCAATTTATACAGCGTAGTCTAAAATACAATATTTAAGATTGATCCATTGCGGAGCACGGGCACTTTTTCAAATGACGTTCTAAATTTTAATTTGGAGATACGCACGAGTGTGTATTAAAAATTTATGGTATTCCATTCTGAAAATGACAATTGAACCATAACTTAACATCGTGGAACAAATGATAGCTCATTTTAAAAGTAATAAAATTTGGTATGGACCATAAATTTCGGATATGATCGCTGCCGCGATTTATTCGGCTGTTTGTACTTTGCACAACAATTCGTAACTTTAAACATTTATTATCGTTATCCGCAGTGTAAGCGCAATCCAATAATGTGGGATTATATTTATTTTAATTAAAACTTATTTATATGGTTTAACTTAAATTAAGTAAATATTAAATAAGTCATGCAATGCGTAATTAATCAAACAACTCATTTAAACTTTAAAAATTTACGTTTAATTAATTAATACATTAATATAGTATATTGGTTACATTTAATTTATTGAATTCTATTAAATTTCTTATACTAATGTACATATTGTACCGATTTCTATATGCATCTACTAATGAAATCCAGAAAGTTATATTTATGAAATTTTTCCTGCGGTCTACTTATGTCTTATGCTTCTTTGAACGTTTCGTTATTCTTTGTACCGTTGGAGCTTTGATTTTAGCAAACGATAAAATATTTCGGACTGAACACATACTCCTAATGGAGTAGGTAATTTCTATAAAAGCCAAAGCATACTGAAGGTTATAAAACATTTTTAATGTAGAAGGATGTGTAAAATAAAACCTTAATGTTGGCTACGCGTAGATACTATCCGAAGAAGAAAAAAACGCATCTTTATTAATCCTTGTACTGTAATTTTGACGGAAATAAGCCTTCTTGAATTTTATTTTTGATAAGAAATATATTTTATATTTTTTAGAAGTAATTATGTTTTTCTCTTTTAATAGATAATATTACTTGAATTAAATTAACAAAACATTTAATTAAATACGTGTAGTAAACTTACACTTATTGTATGTTGAAATTCATGCAATTACATTTTTATTGATGAAGGTTAAGCAAAAGTCTAACTTTCATCATTAATATAAATTCTAAAATTTCAAGTTCATTTTAATGTCACTTTTAACGACTATATTTTAGACCGCAAAGAAACAAGTGTTTTCTTAAATCCTTTCTTTGATTAAAACCTATTTTACTATTTTTGGCCAAAGCTTTTTCTGTGGTGAGTATCTGTTTGCTAGTTTTAAATATGCTATGAAAATTATTTCTTATAATACATCACTCAATAAGTCTCCGGCCTAACTAAGAAGAAAACAATAATTTTTTGCGAAATTCCACTTTATTCATCAATATACTCTCCTTCAAGGGTGATACATTCATTCCAACCCTCATTTAACTTTTCGATTCTTTTTATGTGAAACGATTTGTCTTTGCTCTCAAAATAAGTCTCAGTTTCGGCAATCACTTCTTTATTTGAGCCAAATTTCATTACCTGGTTTTTTATTTCTGCAAAAAGCCAGTAGTCGCCGGGGGCTAAATCTAAAGAGTATGGTGGGTGGGAAAACAATTCAACCAATTTAACCATTGTTGTCATTGACTTGTGACACGGGGCATTGTCCTGGTGAAACGGCACTTTTTTCTTATGCATGTGGGGCCGTTTTTTCTTAATTTTTGCACCCAATCGATCCAATAATGCTATGTAATATTTACTATCGATAGTTTTCCCTTTCTCAAGATAGTCGATGAACAAAATGCCAGCCGACTTTTGAGTTTTTGGTCACTTTGGATGACTTTCATCGGCTGCTGTCTACTCAACTGATAATCTATTTGATTCAGCCGTGTAATAATGAATCCATACTTCATTTATTGTCACATACCGAAGCAAGAAATCTTTTATTTTATTATTTTGATTGAACAGCTTCAAACAGCGCTATCTAAATCTTCGACAAGTTGTTGTTTCTGGTTTGATATGAGCAAACGCGGCACCCACTTCGAAAGCAACTTGGTCATGCCTAAATTTTCATCTAAAATTGCAAAGATATCAACAAGATGTCAGCTATCTCACAAAACTTTATATTACGCTCTTTTATGGACATTCTTTATGTTTTCTGAAACAACTGCCAATTTTGGGCGACTATAGCGTTCAGCATCATCAGTGCTTGTACAACCGGGTTTAAATTCAGCATACCAGTTAACAATAGTTGATATCTCTGGTGCAGAGTCCCCAAAATGCTCATCAAGGCACGGTTTAGCTCCAATAGTATTTTTCTCCCATCAAATGACCGTGTTTAATCAACACACGAAATGCCTTTCTATCAATTGTCTTAAAAATTACAAAACCGTGGTAACTAAAATGACTGTAACTTCTAAACAAACAATCAAAATCTCATGAAATTTTGACACGTACTGTTTGAAGATTACAACTACCTGGAAATCACATGGGTCTGTCAACAATGTTTCCATATATGTGTCAGACCGGGGACTTATTGAGTGACGTATTACATGATCTGTATATGCACTTTCAGAGAATTGCTTGTTAAGAAAAATGTTTAATGAGCGATCAAGCTTCACCTGCAATGTATACATGTTTGTTTAGATATTTTTGTTGGAGGGTTACTTGCAAAGTGTCCAGACATATATTATATTATATAAAAAAGGTGTATTAGGTATGATTGAATTCTTAACTTAATATTGAATTGACGAGGCCATTACTTGGTTAAGTGTTTGATTTACTTTATACCTTAGTTTAATTTCCCATAAAAAAATAGTCCATGTTGGAAAATACTTCCCTAGCAAGGTTTTTCCTAAGCTTCATATCCTATTAAATATTATTTATGTTTGAAAATTGAGTCTACTACCTCTACTTCAAAGCGGGGCATTCAAAACGCGTCGCAATGCAAAGTTTTGTTGACGTTAGGTTAGGTTAGGTTGGTGTGGCAGCACCACGAAGAGGTGCACACTTAGGCCTAGATAGGCCCGTTGTGATACCAATTTCCCTTTCCTGAGTTCTTATGGGAACCATTTGGAGCCATTTATGAATCTGGCTATGCTTCTGGCATCGGTTGTCTCGATGTCAGAGAGCTCATTCATAAAGGAACGGCCTAGGGAGGAATCTCTTATTCCGGCCAGCGCGGGACATTGACAGAGGTAGTGGAGTACGTTTTCCTCCTCCTCTTCGTCGAGGCACCCTCTACAAAAGTCGTTGTGGGCTATTCCTAACCTTTCTGCGTGTTTGCCAATGGGACAGTGTCCCGTGATGACTCCCACTGTTAGCGCAATGTCATGTCTCTTTAATGAGATGATGCCATCGCTTCTTTTGCTGTTGCAGCGTGGCCAAATCTGCCTTGCTGTGCTACAGCTGCTCTCATTCATCATTCATCCACCTTTTGTTTGTTAGGTTTAGGATGATATTGCTTAGGATTTCCTTGCTAGTCGCTAAGGGAATTCCTGGGTGATGGTTTATTGAGGACGAGTGAAGCTTCGTTCCATTCTTAGCCAGCTCATCCGCTGTGTCATTGCCCGGGTTGTTGCTGTGGCTAGGCACCCAGATGAGTTGAGCGTTTGTCTGTGTTGCCAGTTCATTTAGTGATTTCCGGCAATCAGATATCACTTTTGAGGTGCTACTCACACCTGTTAGAGCCCTGATTGCCGCTTGGCTATCAGTGTAAATGTGGACCCGGTTTGCGTTTGTCCTATTGATCCTTAGCCATTCTACTGCAGTATTTATGGCGATTACTTCTGCCTGTAGTACACTACAGTAGTCTGGTAGTCTGAAGGATAGTCGGATCTTCAGGTCTTCGGAGAAGACTGCTCCCCCAACTTTTGTGTCCTGCTTAGAACCGTCCGTGAAGACGTGTAGTGTCCCTGCTTCATTTTCTTTGTCCACCGCCCAGTCCTCCTTGGTAGGGATCTGGGAGGAGAACTTGTTATGAAATGCAGGGATCGGTAGACAGCGGTCAATATTCTTAGGGACACCGGGGAATTCTTTGAGAATTCTTGTGTGTCCCCGCGTATTAGTTGTGAGTCGGCAGATTGAGTTCAGTCTTAATGCTGTTGTTAGCGCAATCTGCTTGCCGAGGAGATCCACAGGGGTCAGATTGAGGATTGTTTCCAGTGCTTTCGTGGGACATGTCCTAATAGCTCCTGTAATCATCAGGGTTGCCAACCTTTGGACCTTCCCAAATGCTTGCTGGTGAACCTTTTTGTCCAAAGCAGTCCACCATATGAATACGCCGTAGTAGAGTATTGGCCTTACTACTGCCTTGTAGAGCCAGTAGGTGATGTTGGGTTTCATGCCCCATTTTTTGCCTACCGTCTTTTTGCAAGAGTACAGCGCCACGGTGGCTTTCCGTACTCTTTCCTGGATATTAGGTTTCCAACTGAGCTTTCGGTCCAGTATGATACCTAAATACTTAGCCTGTTCTTTTATCTCCAATTCTACTCCCATTAAGATGGGGGGTGAGAATTTGGGGATTTTGTGTTTCTTAGTAAAAAGAACTAGCTCAGTTTTTTGTGGGTTTGCGCCTAGGCCGCATCGTTCACACCACTGAGTTAGTATTAGTAATGCCCGTTGTGTGAGCTGGGACATTACATTGAGATGTTTCCCTGAGATGGCTAGGGCCACATCATCTGCGTAGGCAACTACCCTACATCCGGAGTTGCGTAGATCTAAGAGAAGGTCGTTTAACGCAAGGTTCCAGAGTAGGGGAGAAAGGACCCCGCCCTGTGGCGTGCCCCTGTTCGCCTCCCTACTTATACGGGAGTTCCCTAGTTTGGAACGGATGTTTCTTCCTCGGAGCAACTTGCCTATGAGGTCGACAACTGTTGCCTCAATTCCAGTTGCGTTTAAGGCGGACTCAATGGCTTCAGGGTACACATTGTTGAACGCTCCCTCGATGTCGAGGAAGGTCACCAGCGTGTACTCCTTGTGGCCCATTGTTCCTTCTATTTGACTAACCAGGGAGTGCAGAGCTGTTTCCACGGACTTCCCTTTGGTGTACGCATGTTGCGAGGTTGACAACAACTGGGGGTTTATGCTCCCTTTTATGTAGATGTCAAGTAACCTCTCTAGTGTTTTGAGTAAAAATGAGGACAAGCTTATGGGCCTGTAGTCCTTTGGTCTTGTATGGGATATCTTCCCGCTTTTGGGAATGAAAGTTAGTTCCACCTCTTTCCACATCCTCGGGATGTACGAGAAGTTAAGGCACCCCACGAACATGGTTTCCAGCCATGGTATAACTATGTCCTGGGCTTCTTGCAATTCAACTGGACTGAT
The DNA here is from genome assembly GCA_963969525.1 of Ontholestes murinus. Classification (NCBI taxonomy): domain Eukaryota; kingdom Metazoa; phylum Arthropoda; class Insecta; order Coleoptera; family Staphylinidae; genus Ontholestes; species Ontholestes murinus. The sequence continues at coordinate 59,607,317 of OZ018389.1, read as the reverse complement.
GCCGTCTGGCCCAGCTGATTTATAAGGTTTGAAGCTTTTGATGCTCCATATAAGCTTCTCTCTGCTCACGATCTTGTGAACGGGGCATTGAGAATGAGAAGTTTCTGTGGACATGGATTCATTGCTTATTCCTCTTGGGAAGTGAGTGCCCATCAGAAGTTCGAGCGTTTCTTTGCATGAGCTAGTCCAGGTGCCGTCTTCTTTCATGACGAAACCTGGGACTACAGGATCTTTAGAAAGAATTTTGCGCAGTCGACATGTTGACGTTACAGTCTCGCGATATTAGAGGGCCTACAATAGAAAGTAGTGAACTCCGCCTTTAAGTTATATGCTTTAAATTTTTAGGTTAGTGTATTTATGTATGTATTTTTACGTATTTTTTTAATAGAGCTTGTCAAGAAAGTAACATAAAAATAAAATAAAAATAATAACCACATAGAGGAGTTGCATAGGTGAGCTGTAGCCTAATGATCATTTAGTAAAAATTATGAGCTATTTCTAATTTGGAGTTAATTAAATGCTATAACTTGGCCAGGAAAGCTTTTGTGTTCGGTATGTCAATGATGTAGATATTATTTAAGGCTGGGAACAAGGCAGAGCCTTTCGGAACAACTACTAATATCATACGCTCGCCGGAGTTAGTAGCGTTCACCTTGATATAGAATTTCCTTTTATGAAGAAAAACCTACAGGATTCGAATTAGGTATAAATTGCGGCAGTGTTTTTTGATGGCAAAGCCTTGAGTCACCCTCAACAGTTGATGATCGGTGGATAGTCTACCTCGAAAACCGCCTGGGAGTCAGGAATAATTTTACAGTCTTCACTGAAGACAGCAAGATTTCAGGATTTGTACCAAAAGTTTGCTTAGAACCGTTTTGGGGAAATTGGGAAATTTAACAGCGTCCAACTTCCAAACATATGGGAAAGAGCCCAAAATCATAGGAGCATTTTTTATATTAAGCAGAGAGGATTTAACCCTGTGAGTAAGGTATTTGTATCCTTAAATATTTCGCTCTGAACGACGGATATATCCGTCATCCACATGATATATCACGGAGCCGAACGTCAGATATATGCGACATTCATATGCCTTTTGTCGACGAACGCCGGATATATACGACATGTCGGTAAAATCGCGAATTTTTTGATAGAACTTCCTCTTGTGAGTAAAACGTTAATCTTTTGACGACACAAATAAACGACACACGATTCAAATTATATTTGTTCTACCTGCATTTTTTGGGAGCGACATTGTTCCAGGTTCTATCGTTGTCACATGTTTCTACAATCAAAATAATAGTGGTGGTCGAATCCGATTTCTTTGAGACGGTTTTCGGAGCGGCCTTCGCCCTCTTCGGCTTGGGTGCTTCGGGTATTTTTCGTAGGACTGCTCTTGGAAGCCTTTTTGGCCTTTCACGGGGACGACCACTTCGCCTTCGATTTTGCTACCTTCTTCTTGGAAGTAGTGGTGGCGGATGAGGCTTTTTTGGCATTTCTGGCCGAGGATTTCTTTTCTCCTACGTCGGCCTTCTTGGTTCCGCCTGGACCACCACTTCTCTCTTACGTGATTTTGTGGTCTTCTTTATTGTAGACTTTTTAGCGGTCTTATCCTAGGCCTTCACTGGCGACCTTAGCGCCCGTTTACGAACCGGAAGCGAGCTTGAATGACCCAGAGGCACCCTTCCCCTTGGTCTAGACGAAGGTGCCCGAGGTCACAGCCGACTTCAGGTACTTCTTAATAAATGGCAACATATTTTCCGCGTTAACCTTGTAGTTTGCTGTAGCGTACTTCTTTCATTACTATTGTGTTACATGCCATAGAGGAATAGAAAATCGAAAGAACTAACTTTAGGATAAAGAATTTCAGCGAAGTTTTGTATTGGTACGTCTTATGCTTTTAATATTTATCTTCTGTCTTCTTTCAAGTATCCTTGGTTATATCTTAATTGCGTTTCATTAACTTATATCTGCCATTTTTTGAGCGGTCTTCGGCAGGGACGACCGCTTCGCCTTCGATTTTGCTACTTTTTTCTTGGAAATAGCGGTTACGGATGAAGCTTTTTGGCCTTTCCGGCGGAGGATTTCTTTTCTTCTACGTCGACCTTCTTGGGTCCGTCTAGGCCAAGTGACAACTGTTATCTAATACGTCTAATTGGTTAACAAATTTTTATCTACAGATGTCAATTGCATTCCGTGCTTTGTCAGCTAACTTTATTTTTTTCTACCATATAAAATCTGTCAATTTTCTTTTCTCATTATTTCACGCTTGTCTATCACTTTTCTATCATGTATCATAAATCAATTGTTGATTTCTTCTGCCCAGTATTTTATGTCTTATGTTTTTTGTCAAGTCTCAATTGTTATCTCTTTATTGCTTTTTGTCAATTTTCTTCTACCTCCTACCACGTTGAATGTCTTCTGTCAATTGTCAATCGTTATTTCTCAACTACTTTGAATATATTTTCTACTGCTGTTTTTTTTTTTATGTTTTCTGCCAAATGCCAAACTGGTTTATGTCTATGTTCTTCTATAGTTTGTTTTATATCTTCTGTCTTCTTTCAAGTGTCAACTGTAATTTCTCAATTACTTTTAGCCTATTTTCTACTGCTTTTTTATTTTATTCTGTCAAATACCAAACTAAATGAAGTCGATATTCTTCTATCGTTTGTTTTATATATTCTATCTTCTGTCAACTGTAATTTCTCGATAACTTTTAGTCTATTTTCTATTGCTGTTTTTTTTTCTGTATTCTTCCTCCTGTTAAATGTCAATTTCTGAATTATTAATTATTATCTCCCAATTATCTTGTGGTAATTATAACTGCCCCTCCGTTCAGGAGTGGCGCTGCGGTGGACATAACCGCCGACCCGAAAGGGGTAAGATGGAAATTCCGTCATGACAAGAAGCTTTAAGATCTTGGCTAGTATTGAAATAAGCTTTAAACTTCACAATCCTCAATATACTGCTTTAGAAGTACTTTCGCAAAAATTCTATTGAATTCTGATGAATCTTAGGTTGGTTTCCATATAAAATCATTCAAGGTGACTTTCATGTTTAATATACCTAAATGAATAATTTAAATCGCAGAATGTTAATTCGATAAATAATTTTAAGGATAGAAACGTTTTTACTTAGCTACTTTAAAATTATTCGTATGTCCCTACATTTTTTATAATTTTTCTGGAATCAAGTTTAAACGAAAATATATTTTTAAGTTCTCCGAGTTTAATATTACTATTTATTAAATGTTTCTTGGTAAGTGCTGTACATCATAAATTGCTAAAGATTTTTCACGGAAACTTTTAACTTTTATATTAACTTTTAATAACCGGAGCAGCTAAAAAGCTTTTGGTAAAAATTTGTGTGGCGGAAGCAGTTTTTGCAATTCTTTTGATAAAAATGTATATACCTGAAGTTCTTATAGTTTTCCGGATTTTCTTTTAAAAGTCATTAATAAAATTACATAATAACATTGCATCATCTTCACATAAATCATCAATCAACTTGACGTAATTCAAGCAACCAATTCATCAATCAACATCATTAATAACAATAACATTACATTTAAGTTATTATACCCATCATTGAGAAAAAGTACATCAAACAGTACTACCACAATTTTAAAATCTAAAATATTTTTTTATTGGTGCCCCTTATAAAAAATTAAAAAATACTACTTGAAACATAAGTTCATTTAAAGCTTTTTCTCGTAAGTGCAAAACGTGCATACCATATTTAAATTGTATTTTTTTAAAACCGCGAAAGATGTAAAATATAATTACAAAAAGCTTACAACAACAGGAATTGAGTTTTTACGATTAAATGCCATTATAAAATATTATATCTTTTTTAATACATTTTATTGAAAACATAAGTTTATTAATCTAGATACAATTAAACATTTATTTTTAGAAATGCAATAAAATATATGAGAATAATATTGACCTTTAAGAGGCATTATTTATTATTGCCGTGTGGTATCGTTAGAGTGCTGATGATCACATTTATTTTCCTTATAATCGAGTTTCAGCAAGTATATCCGTCCAAAATCCGTTACACAGTCGAAATCCAATTAATTCCGCATCCGGTATTTTTTTTTTGTCGAGTTTGCACGCATCATAATTTTATTATGGCCTTTAAATAGCGATGCTACAATGGATGGCATATTTTTTGCGAAGCATAAATGGGTTTTGTCTGGATAGTCTTCAATTAAAAACTGTACAGATTTTAATGTAGTGATAAAGTTGGAAATTTTTAAATCATCTTTCAGTCTTTGAAATATAAAATTGTTCATCTGGTTTATTAACGATCAAACTATTAAAAATATTGATATATGAATTTTCTTCCTTTTCGTAGCATGCCCTGTCTATAACTGTTTTACTAATAAATAATTAAAATAAACAAATAAACTTTATTGTCCAACAGGAAAAAAATCCAAAAAGGACATCATCAAATACAATCAATTTAATAATGGGTATAGATAATTAAATGATAACTTAAATTATATTGATATTAATGACCGCATTAAAGAGAACTATTGATGAAGAATTAAAAACTAAAAATGATAACTAATATTTAAACAAAAGGAAATAAAATACAAAATTACAAAAAGAGTTAAGTACCTATAAATATGTCTTCATAGTATACATTGCCATTACGGCTCATGTGCATAATGGTTACACTGTGAACCTGTCACCCGGTTACACTGTCACCCTGTCACCCCGTCACCCTGTCACCCGGTTACACTGCCACCCTGTTAACCTGTCACCCGGTTACACTGTCACCCTGTCAACCTGTCACCCGGTTACACTGTCACCATGTCACCCGGTTACACTGTCAACCTGTCACCCCGTCACCTGGTTACACTGTCACCCTGTCATCCGGTTACACTATCACCCGGTTATGTACATAATAGGAGCCACGAGGAAAAATTTAGTAGACGCAGTTAGTATAAAAAAATATAATGGGTTTGCGTGATGTTTAATCGTAGACAGTAACTAAGGTGAATTTATGAAATTGTTTATTAATTTGGACATAAATAGTCTGTTAAATCTATCTCTTTTGCTCGAAAAAGATGTACAAGTATGTGGTAACAATAGATTAATATAGCTTATTGTATGACCAAGGTAGACACCAGTACTTTTGTAGCTTAGAAATTAAAAAAACCTCTTTTGGACTCGTTCGATGGCCCAAAAAGTGTTGGTATAATTCGGGTACTATATAATTGATGCGTATTCTAAACGACTACAAACCAATGTAGAATATATTTTTTTATCAGGTTGGCGTCATTAAAATATTTAGAGAAACCTACTAAACAATCTAGCATCTTAAAAGTAGAAGAAGACGTAGTTAATAATGTGATCTTAGAAAGTCCTTACTTACACATCACATTAATAACTTCTTCTTCTTCTGTAACGCCTTAGTTACTCTTAGATCTTTTATATGTATTTCACAATACCGCTAGCTTCCACATAATCAGGAGAAGTCATTATATATAAAGAAATATTATATATTATCGATAATTGTTTAGCGAGTATGAATTATAACAATCATAGCGATTCAATCTTCTCCACATATGTTTGAGGTCTTATTAGGTTTGATGCTTTTGGTAACATCTGACTCACGAATGATTGCCATAATTAGAGATATATCTAATGAGGCTTAGAAAACATTAGCAGAAGCATTAATATTATCTTGCGGTGATGAATAAGAGTTATTTTCATCATGCAGCTTACCAGGAATTCTAGGTGTACCGTTCCTCTGATGGATGTACTACCACAAATCCCTGAAATTAGTTTTAAGAAACCAGCTCCTCTATGATACCACTTTAGTTATCCCCATCCTAGAACGTCTTCGATTCCTATCAGAAAATTTTTCCAAAAATCCTTTCAACTTTCACATATTATCCTTATATTGTATTACTAGAAATCCTAGTGTAAACCCCAAATTTAAAAATCCTAATTCAACTATATTTGATTTCATCTCATCGTTTCATCCATCTACGCATTAATGACTGACGCCATATGACCGGACAAAACAAGGCAGAAAGACCTCTGGTCGATAGCCTTTTGACGAACTAACTCACTAACACATCATCCATTATTCATTATTTAAATGTAAATATGTATAGTTTGTCAATAAAAATGTGTATTATTATTTAGTTTTAAGATTTTTTTAGATTGCTTGTTAATCCTCTAATTATTTTAAATTCGCTATGAAAAAAATTGAACCTCTATGCTTCCGACAAAAACCTCACATCCGCGATCACTGTTGTAGTCCAGGACCAAAAGGTCTTTTCTAGTCGGATCTCAAGACTTTATAGTCATAGGTGATATTGTGTTAATGATGAAATGTTTTCTTTCTGTTTTACACAGTTTTTATATTCTTTTGGCGAACTTTGCCTGTTTGTTTGTCCTAAGTATGTTTGGTTACAATCTTTACAAGGTATTTCGTAAACTTATGGGATTTCGTGTGGAATTCGATCTTTGTGCTTGTTTGTCAAGTTTTTGATTTTCGTTGTAGTAGTTGTGACGGCTGTTGTTATTTTATACTTCTTAAGAAGCGTGCGATTTTCTTTGCTGTGCTTTTTATGTATTATTATAGTATATTGCTTAGGACTATTCTTCTGTTTGGTTTCGCGTTTTGCTTCTTGTTATTGATATATTTTGATGTAAAACCGTTTTGAATTAGCGCTATTGATTCAGGTTCTTTATTTGTTGAATCTGCAAAGCGTTCCGATCGCGTAATAATGTTTCTATTATTGAGTGTAATTGCGCTGTTAGATTCTGATTCAGGTATCGATTTGTATGTGTTTTCTTCCTATATACATATAGAGTGAACTATTGTTACATCTGGTTTTCTGATTATAAGTGTATTAAGGAATTTAGTTTTATTATTTTCGTCTACCTCTAAAGTAAATTTTATTTTGGAATATATGTTGCTTAGTTGTTGCAGGAACTCATTGAAACATTCTTTTTCGTATTTCATAAGCACAAATATCATCTACATATCGCAACCATACTGACGGTTTATTTGGTATAGGAAGGTACAAGAAGATCAAGGGAAAACATCCTCTGCTCTGCTGTCCGTTATGATTATTAACGGACAGCAGAACAGCAATTTTGTCCATTGCCAGCTGGAAAATTATTTCAGCATTAACGCTGAATGTACCGAAGCCTTGCAAGAAGTAGATCGTGACAACAAGGTGACCCTATGCTGGGTAAAAGGACACCACAACAGAAGAATAGCAGATGGTTTGGCGAGGAAGGCATCCGGATGAACAAAATGCGGAGAACCCCTCCCAGCTACATCTGATTACCCTACTGAAAATTGCATCAATCAGATGCCACAAGTAGATAAGATAACACACCTGGCTGTAGGGATAAATCATCGCAATGAACATCAAAGTGACCAGACTGTATGCAACTGTCCAGAGAATACCTATGGAAGTTTATAGAGTTCCTAATAGGACACCGCAATTTAAGATCTTACTTGAACAGACTGGGACTACAATCTAGTCCCATCTGCAGAGGGTGTGAAGAGGAAGAGAAACCCGCTGAGCATGTACTTCTATACTGCCCGGTGTTCCAACCTGAATGAATCCACAATGGGAGAGGGATGTCTAAAATCATCAGACATTCTAAGAGTCCATCTTGCTGCAGGAATGAGGACTCAGTAGGGAGGACGCGCAAAAGCACCATTGGGGCCTACGTGCAGCGGGACTCTCTGCCCTCCCATCAAATAAACCCAGATCCAAGATCTAGATTGGTACAGTTCCAATTGCTATAGTCCTTTGTGAATAAGTTAGCTACAACAAGAGATAATGATGATCTCATGGCTGCATCTTCTATTTGTCTGTAATGTGTACCTTCGTATATAAAATATAACTTTGAAGTTCAATGTTTTATTAAATCGAGTATATGATATGTTATTAAATGTTTTGTTTTTAAAATGCTGATTGTTTCTTCAATTTTTATTTGGGTAAAGAGAGAGACCACATCGAAGCTGCTTATGATATTAGCTTGGTTAATTATACATGGTTTGAATAATTCTAGGAAAAGTGTCGAATTCTTTACATAAGATGCTACTGATTCAGCAAAATGTTGAATTTGTTTCGCCAGACAAATTGCATGTGGCTGAATCAATCGGTGAGTTAATTGATTACAATCGGCCATAGCCTTGAACACGCAAGAGTAGAAACTTGGAAAAAAGACGGAGAATCCATGGAAAACGTTGTGAAAAAAGGTTATAATACAAACTACGCGGAGTATAACTAAATAGTATATATATAAATATACAGGGTGACTGACGAAAAACCTTTGGTGCTGTATCTCGCTTATTTTTGATCCGATTTAAATAAATAAAACATCAAATTAAATGATTTTTAAAATACTTTAATATGAACTGTACTGATATTTTTTCTTGCATCCAGTTTTTGACAAAAGGCGGTCAACTTTTTTTTTTCAAATTGCACTGTATATATATTTTGTACTGATCCGCAAGGAGATTTTTTTCTGAATCTAAATTTGTAAACGATTTTATCCATTCATCAAACCAAAGTCGAGAAATTGAGGATTAAAAAAAAAAAATTAAAAATCAAATACCCATAGTAAACAATATACAGAGCCTATTCCAAATGTCAAAAGTGACAGTGTCAGTCATTGGTACGATACTGCAATGATGTTTAATAATTTCATAATAAAAATGTTGCAATATTTCAAAAACTGAAAAACGATTTCTGTAGAAGCACAAAATTCTAGTACAGTGTTTGAAATATTGCAACATTTTAATTATGAAATAATTAAAAATCGTTGCAGTATTGTATCAATTGCTGTCACTGTCACTTTTGACATTTAAAATAGGGTCTGTATATTGTTTACAATGGATACTTGACTTTTTATTTATTTTTTTAATCCTCAATTTCTCGACTTAAGTTTGATGTATGGATAAATTTGTCTACAATTTTATATTCAGAAAAAAAATCTCCTTGCGAATCAATAAAAATATATATACAGTGCAATTTAAAAAAAAAATGTTGATCTTATTTTGTCAAAAACTGGGTGCGAGAAAAAATAACAGTTCAGATCCTATTAAAGTCTTTTAAAAATGGTTTAATTTGATGTTTTATTTATTAAAATCGGATAAAAAATAAGCGAGATACAGCACTAAAGGTTTTTCGTCAGTCACCCTGTATAAAAACACCTCTTCTATAGCTAAAAAATATATATTACATTGTCTATTCTTATTTTGGCGGTAAATGTTTGTGACTGAAACTATTAAACTTTCTGGATTTAATAAGATAAAATACTTCTGTACTAAAACAAAAATCTTACTTCCGTTGGATGCTTGAAGCCATAACTTTGTGATACATCTTGAATCAGGAACTTTATCACACAGGGAATTTATTTCGTAACTATAGTTTCAACCTTACAACTTTTGTACGTTTGATAATGGCCTTGTAAGGTTGAAACTATAGTTACGAAATAAATTCCCTGTGTGATATTAACAAAGTAAGTTTTATTTGGCATTTGATAAAGTTTCTGAATCATACTTCCATTTCATTCCTCCTTCTTGAATGTTTCACCAGTGAGATGTAAAATGATATTTATGCATGGTTTAGGTTTAGTCTACAATAAAAGTTCTCAAACAGGCCCGGGGCTTGTTATGCCTGTATATTATCAGTAATGGAATTTCTAAGCCAGGTGTGACAATTTTTAATTGAATATTTATTTTAAAATCAGATGATCAAAGATGTTGTTTTTTTCTTTGTCTTCTTCTAGTGATTAGAATAACTGTAATAATAATATCGTATAGTGTAGTATAGTAAAGAAAATATCTTTGGAAATTTATTCTTAATTTAATTAATTATATTTTAAGAACAAAGGCACTATTGACTTAAGATCTAGTGTCTAAACATTGCACTATTTCCCTAATTGAATGGACAAACCATCGGCAATTAAGGAACTTTTAACAGTTGAAGACTGCGAAACGGAATATTACTATGGAGTTTTTCAGTCTCCAGTTCTCCGTAAATGACAAAGATGCCATTAAGTGACATCTATTGTATAAATGTTGCACTGATTTCAATAATTGAGTGGATAAACCATTGTGATTTTGTCTATTTTGACTAGGAAAAAAAAACATCAATTTATGAATCCGAATGAATCAATTTTTCATTGTGGTTCAAAATGAAATCAAAATCTATATCATTCCATTAATGTGAATCTTACTCTAGTGGAAAGAAAATTAATAGGTACATATATAAAAGACCTTAGTGTTAGTGAAATATTGTCTTTTAATTTATTGTATGTGCAAGAACTATTTTATCTTACCTAGAAATTTATCTTGAACCCTTTTCTAAATATATCTATTAGTTTTTTCTCGGAATACTTCTTTCAGAAATAATTTAATTTAATATCAAGATGACAATATCTTCTTTATAGCTTATATACACCAACTCCTTGACTTAATTATACTATAAATTTCCGAGTAGTCTTCTAAGGAAATATCATTATTAGTTTAAACGCCACTGAGCCCTGTAGAAGCAAAACTCCTGCTAAGGTGAAGAAATTTCACATTTTATTTTATTCAGTATATTTTTGCTCGTAGTGCCGAGTATGCTTAAGATTATGTAGAATTATTGAAGGTGTAGTAAAAAGAAATCCAATATTTTTCCAATAGATGGCTCTAGTCACCTGTTATCTCACGACGGATAAATCTGATCTGGTTACACTAGATCGAGTTTTCTTACTAAAAAAACTTTTTCAACAGTTCTGTGATTGGTTGACTCAGTTTTGTTTGAGCGTGCGTCAAAGCTAGTGTCTATCTATCAAAGGGAAAATATTCTATATTTTACAGTTTTTCTTCGATAAAGGCAAAACCCAAAATTGCGCGTGATTAATTTTGTTTTCATCGATTCCGTTCCGTCAATTTAGATGTGAAAGATATATCACGTACTGGGTGCCAAATGTAGAAAAAAAGTATCGTTTAAATGATGGACATTGTTGAGTTCGACCGTCATGTAAGTACCGTTTAGATTACCCAAGAGCTAAAGATTTCACAAGAAACCGTTTGGAACCATCTGCGAATAGCTGCTGAATCGCAATATAATAATAGTCATAGTCGATCGCGGTGAGCAGGACTTATAGCTAGGAAGAATTTGTTGAGTGTTTGGTGGGGTTGGTAGGGAATTATCTACTATGAGCTGCTCACTATTGCAAGACTCAACTCAGAACTGTACTGTTTACAATTGGACCATCTGAAGGGACTGTTTCCATCAGCCCAGAAGCGACCAGCTTTGGTTAATTTTTTTCCATTAGGAGAACGCCAGACCACACACATCGACAGTGACTAGCCAGAAGCTCCGGAAGTTTGGTTGGGAGATTATTATGCATCCACCTTATAGTCTGGTCCTGGCACCAAGTGATTACTATCTGTTTCTGTCCATAGCGAAGAATTTTGCTGGTGAAAAATTCGCTTCAAGAGAGGCTTACGAAAATCGACTGTTTGAATTTTTTGCCAATAGGAAAGAGTTCTTCTATAAAAAATAGCAACATGTTTCCGAACAAAACGGCGCATATTTGTCATAAATTGGATTATTTTAATATGGTAAATAAAGCTTTTAATTTAATGCAAAAATAATGGATTTCTTTTTACTACACCTAATTCTATTAGTTACTTGAATCATCTTTTGATGACGATCAATCATTTTTTTTTAATTTAGCCTGTTTATTAAACTTTAAGTAGTTGTATCCAATCTAGTTTTTATTTAATAGTTAAAATATGTAACTTACTTTTATATAATTAAATATCTATCATTTGGATATCCTGGAAAGTACTTATTTAAATATATAGTTATATAAATCAATATTATTGTTTAGATTTAATGTAGTTGAAATATTAATAACATAAGCTGTGTTTTTAAAAAAAAATAAGATATTGCATATATATTATAATATCTGCAATTAGAAACTTAATACATTTATGTATTATTCACTCATAAAATATCTATAATTTTAATTGGAATGGTTACGATCAATTTCTAATAATCATAAAAAACTAATCTATTTTAAAATTAATTGATCTCATCACTTACTTAATCAAATTTTACATAATTTTTATTGCTTCTACCATAATTACTATGATAATTCTAATCAGAATGGTAAATAATGCATATTACTATCAAATTTCAATAATACCTACAAATCCTGCTCTAATATTAATCGATCTCATAATCTATTTAATCCAATTTCACATAAATCCGTACAGCTTCTAATATTATAACCTGATGCATTATCTAAATTACATTTATATTTATTTAATAAGGCAAGGTTTAAACATTTTTATTAATAGTAATTTTCAATAATTGCTACAACAGTTCTAAAAGTTTGAACACATTTCAGTAAAGATGTCAATGTATCATCGTTGGAGGAAATGGAAGTTTTCTAGTACGTCGATTTCGCTATGCGGTGTCGAAATGAATGCCAAAAAAGGCCTGAAATATGTTGTTTACGCATAACTCTCAAGGATAGAAAAAATACGGAAATTTATCACTATCGAAAAAGAAAAATTGACATCAACTCTGTAGTAAATCACGTAGAAGATTTTTTTCTTATCCGATACTCGGGGTTATAATAAAGTTCTATTTGAAAATTTTCAGATACACCAGAGTGAAAGTTTCTAGCCCCTTAATTTATATAATATCTAACTATAATATTAAATGCTGAAACAGATCAATAAAAAATGAGTAAAGATTATAATATAAATTAAACTACAGATATGGAAGTAGAAAGATCAATAGAAAGTGTTCAGATAATAAAAGACTAAAACATAACAGTGTCTGCTTATTTACGAACATAAATAAAAAAAAAACAATTTGCTCACAAAGGAATAATCAATCATTGAATTGAATAATACATGAGAAATGTTTTACTGAAATTCGAGTTTCATGGGCAGTTGTCTTTAATTTAAAATCTGCTTTATTTTGTTCGAACACAACAAACCTCACATGATTTGAAATATCAGTAAAAGTTCCATACGGCTTTCAAAATTGATTGATAACAACGCTGGTCGAAACAGCGATGCATCATCAAACAAAAATACATTTTGATGGGCCCGGCATGAATTTTTTACGCCGTCTCAGATTATCTCCGGCGGCATGAAACATTCATTCCTGACCTATAAAGTTAAAAATTTATTTTTTTCTTTCGCAATCTGTACGCCTCGGTAATTCGAGTTGAATTTGAGGAATCGATCAGGATCTGAATGGGAATGGGCGGGCGATTAGAGCGGGACGGCGATGGGGATTTCAGATAGAGAGGGAAGCTCGCAGTCCTGCAAATATTTGCGTTGTTGCGTCCCAGTCAAGGTCCTGGCCCTCAATGGGGAACGTTTATTGATTTATTCCTGCAGAGAGCGGGCTCGCCCCGTCTCGTTCTCGCGCCCCGCAGAAAACTGTACTCCTCTACTAACCCCCACCAATCGAAAGGGAAAAAAAACGTCCCTTTCGGAGTGGAGCTGTGGTGACCTTGAACCGGTTCCACCGACACACGCTTAATCTAACGTGAAATCGCCGTTGACGCGCTCTGTCCTGCACTATGATCTGACCTTGATCTAATTTCCGTTCAGTATTATTATTTATTTTGGTTACTCTATTTGCCTGAAATATATAGGTTTGTTGCGATGAAGTTCAATGTTGATCCTTCATTCATCAAAATTCTTAGGTTTCCAGTATCGTTATAATAATATATTTGGCTCTGTATAATACATTATTTATGATATTTTCTGATGCCTAATGATTTCAATTACAAATTTTATTTCTGGAAATAATAGCACAGTAACAACACCTTCTACAAACATATTTGCTTCTATTGGTCAATGTAATAATATTTTTGTATTTCCATCATATTTTTAGTAGAAAGTAATATTTACAAACATATTAAATGTATTTAAAAATCATTAAATTAAGTGAAGTTAACTTTTATTTTAATCAATTAAGAAATAGTTATTTAAGGTACAAGTGTAAAAAGTGATGCTTTATTGCACGAACTGGCGTTTAAAAACACGAGCGAGGAACGAGCGAGTTTTTTTAAAGACAGGAGTGCAATAAAGAAACTTTTTACACGTGTGCCTTACAAAATTTTATCTTCGATCGTAAAGGATTTTAAAGAATATATTCTTATGAGTAATATTTTAATGTCATTTCAATAATTCAATGAATGAAAACATATTTTACCCGCGGTGCACTAATGAAAGCGTTACTTAGCAACCAGTAAACAAGTTGCACAAATGTCGGCCGCCATTATTATTTATGAAAAAATGTTCGCTTTATTGTAATCGCTTCGACTTGCATTAAATGAAATCTTCAGAGTTCTTAAATCTGCCATTTGGTTTGTATTATATATTTTATTTATAGTTTATTAGTTATTTGTATCAATTAATAAAAAATTAAGTTTTTCGTCGAAAATTTGTGCTATAATATTCATCTGTCAAATTTGACATTTCTGTGAAATAAAAACAGTTTGACATTACCGTGCAATAAAAACGTAAAAAAGCACTAGTGCTTTAAAAAGCCACTTTTGCAATGAAAAATGATGCAAAAAGCGTCTACTTTCTGTACGATCGTAGATAAATTACCTTTTTTTTTAGTTTTTATAGTTTATTATGACATGAATTAAGGTTGGGGTATTAACATTTACTCAGTTTCGGTCTGAGTTAAGTTAAATACTTAATATTTTTAATGTAGCCTCGTAAGCAAAAGTCTAAAGCTCTCAGTTAAATAATTCTTACCGTGCTCAAAATTAATTCTACTCTTCGCTAAGCTATCGAAATGAATAAAATTTAAACGTATAAAGTAAATACTATTTCATTGTTCTGTCTTTTGTGTACTATGTAATTCAATTAACCTAATACTGTTTTACATTGTTTTTTTTTTTTAAATCAAACATTAATATTTGCTAAATTTATATGGCTGTAATTAATTTAATTGGTTATTTCTCAGAATTTAGTAAATTTCTTAATGGGTTGGGTAGTATGTAAGTTAGCACAATTTCATTTTGTACATTTTTGTAATGACATAATGACGTAATTAATATTATTACGGCTAAAAAATTTTGATTATCAGTAAACTTCGAAACTTAAAACTCCTTTATGTTAGGTGTACTATAATAATAATAATTTAAAAAATAAAAAGATGTATAAGTGAAACGAAGCAATAGAAGAAAATTGGAGAAGCATTAGGTATCTATAAATGGTGGATGCGCCGGGCAAGTACCTAATTGGTAATTTTCCACAAAATATCCTTGTTTAAATTTCGCTTTTTTGTCACAATAAAATGCAATAATACATAATTACATAGTAAATTGCCCTCTTTAACTTTAAACTATATAATATTCATTTTAATGAGCATAAACAAATTTATAGAAAGCTATACAATTTAAAAATTGTAATTGTTATTCAATAAAATCTTCAGCGTAATAATTAGTTTCGCCTAAACTTTCCATTAATATTTATATTTCTTCTTGTTGTCTTAATATTGATACTTTCTAATGTAATTGTCACTAGTAGCTATATTATCTTAACCATAGATAATGTTAGAAACTTGGAAAATATCAAAAACTCTTGAGGCTATTATTATTATTATAAGCTAAAAATTATGCGGACTTATCGAAAAATAGAGAATAATGTATTATTGACAGCTTTTTAATCAATAGACTCCTGAAAGAGAAAATTCGAAATTCCTTATATCACCCCTTTAACCCTCATTACGGTTTCCTCAAGGTTCTCCCTTATCACCACTCATTTACAATATTTTCGTTCATAACATCTATAATCCCGATCCTAATTACCTAAACCCATCCGCCTATCCATTATTATACGCAGATGACACGGCTTTAATTAATACTGATAACTTTAAATATGTGGAAGAAAAAACCTCGAACATTTTATGATGCTTAAGAAGTTTTTTGCAATTTGGAAGAGGAATTGAAACATGAAAACTAATGAAATAAAGCAAATTCTCAAGAGGTAAGTACGTATCATTTATGTATTCATTTATAAATATGTTATAATAAATAAATAAAAAGTAAAGAAAAACATTCTAGGAGCAAAATAAAATAAAATAAAAACCAAAACTCTCGAAGGTAATTACTGCAATTTATAACAGTAGTTTTTAAAGTTTCTATGCGATAAAACAATAAATGATTTTTTATTAGAAAAATGACAAGGTATTCAAGAAATCTGAAAAAAAATTGTTGAAAATCTGAAATTTGTAATTTTGAAGAAAATTGCTTGAAAAATTCAAATAAGATGGCAAAAAATTATCGGAAGAAATATTGCCGCTTCAAAGGTATATATATATTTTTTTTAAATATTCGATATTTATAAAACCCTTAAAGGTAATTTTCGCAATTAAGAAAGTACATTCTAAAATAATTTTAAAATGAGGCAAGAATAATGAAAAAAATTCTAGAAAACTTAGAGTAACTCGTAAGATTAAGAACGAAACAATGAAAAGTTTTCAGAAGAAAGAAAAGTAGAAATTAAGAACATTTTTAGATATTACTAACGCCCTTTAAGATATTTTGTGCAATTTACAAGAGAAATTTTTAGAAGTTTTTATACGATAAAACAGTAAATGATTTATGAGAAGAAAAATGTAAAGAATTCTAATAATCTGGAAAAAAATCTAAAACCCTCAATAATGTCTCGTAATTTTGAAGAAAATTTCTATAAAATTTTAAATATAATAAACAGGAAAATCTTTAAATTTAAAAGAGAAATTTCTGAAAAAATCCAATAAGAGAGATCAAGCATGATGGAAAATTCTCAGGAGAAAAATGCTGTAAAATTCTACTTATAATTTTGTGATTATTTTTTTCAGAAATTTATAAACCTCGCAATTACGAAAATAAATTCTTAAACAACTGTGGTAAGATGAGGCAAGGCAATCGACAATTATTGCAGCAATGGTTCTGGAAAATTCTAAAAGAAAAGAAGAGAATTTTCTGAAAAAGCTCGTAAGATTGAGAAATACATAATGAAATATTTTCAGAACAAGAAATAATAGAGAATAAGAATATTTTTGGGGAATTCTAATGGCCAGAAAGATACTTTTTGCAATTTACACGAGAAATTTTTAGAAGTTTTTATACGATAAAAGAATAAATGATTTTTTACAAGGATTTTTTTTTTTAATTTTCTTCGTTTTTCTGGTAAAAATTTTGCTGAAAAATTCGAAAACCCTAGACAATTTCTCGAAATTTTGAAGAAGAATAACTGTAACATTCTAAAAATTAAGAAAATTGAAATCCTTGCAATTTAAAAGAGAAATTTCTAAAAAAAATCAATAAGAGAGATCAATCATGATGAAAAATTCGCGGAAGAAAGATGTTGCTGCAAATATATTATAATTTTTGAACATTTTTTTTTGAAATTTAAAAAAGTCAATTATCGCAATTAAGAAGATTCATTCTTTAGCAATTGTTATAAGATGAAGCAAATTAGACCCTTCTTGCTTCATCTTATGACAATTGTTTAAGAATTCATCTTCTTAATATTTCTTTGTATTCAGAAGATAATTTTCTATAATAAACTCACAAGATTAAGCAACAAATAAAGAAGCAAATTAGTCCCTTTTGCTTTATCTTATCACAATTGTTTAAGAATTCATCACCGTAATATTTTTTTGTATTCAGAAGAGAATCTTCTATAATAAACTCATAAGATTAAGCAAGAAATAAAGAAAAGTTCTCAGAAGAAGAAATTCAAAATAGGAACATTTTTATAGAATTCTAAATCTCTTTTATTTTTATTTATTTTTTGCAAATTATTCGAGAAATATTTTGAAGTTTTTGAAGTCATTATACGATAAAACAAAAAATATTACACTTTCCAGAAAAAAAAGGAAAAAAGGAGAAGAAAAAAATCTTAAACACTGCTAGGTAATTATTGCAATCAAGAAGAGACATATTTAGATGTTTTAAAAGTTTCTAGACGATAAAGTAGTGAATGAGTTTTCAGAAGAAAAATGATACAAAAATTCTAGAATCTGAAAGAAATATTACTTGAAACTTCCAAAACCCTAAACAATATCCTCATAATTTTGAAAAAAAATCCTATACAATTCTAAAACCAAAAAACATGGAAATTCTTGTAATTTAAAAGAGAAATTTGGAAAAAATTCTAATAGGAGAGATTAAACATGATAAAAAAATCTCGAAAGTAAAAATGCTATACTTTTTTAATAAATTCTATAATTAAAAAAAGGAATTTTTGTATTTTTTAAAACTCTTGAAGGTAATACTCGTAACTAAGAAGATAAATTCTTAAACAATTGTGGTAAGATGAATCAAAAGGTATGGAAAATTATTGTAAAAAAATTCTGAAAAATTGTAAAAAAAAAATTCTTGCAATTTAGAAGAGAATTTTCCCAAAATATTAAGAAAGAAATAATGAAAAGCTATCAGAAGAGAAAAATTGAAAATAAGAACAATTTTAGAGAATTCTGTAGTCCTTAAAGATATTTTTGCTTAATTTACAAGACAAAATTTTTGAAGTTTTTATAAGATAAACAAGAATTGATTGAAATTTTTTAGAAGAAAAATTATAGAGCATTCTAGAAATCTCAAAGAAATATTGCTGGAAAACTCTAAAATTCTAACAAAATCCTAAATTGAAGAAAAATTTCTATAAAATTCTGAAAATTTTAAAATCCTTGAAAATATTTTTAAAAATTTACAAAAGAAATCAAATTGGAAATTCTTGTAGTTTGAAACAGAAATTTTAGAAAAACTCCAATAATATAGATTAAGAATGATGGAAAATTCTCGGAAGAAGAAATGCTAAATTCATGCTTTTTTAGAAATGTAGACAGAGTTAATACGATGCCACGTCAATTCTAAATAAATAAACGTTATAAAAGAAGTTATTTACTCTTAAGGTACTTGAGTTTTAAAACATTGATAATGGTCACTTTGTGTCCGAAATATATTTCGGTGAATGTAAATAAAATTATGGAGAATAGTTTTTAATTATTCAAGATTTTCTTCACGTAACTACTTGCCAATAAATAAATTTTAAAGTAATTATTAGGAGATTATAAGTTAATTAGAAAATCATAATTTTAAAACATTTTCAAAAAGTAAATAGTACAGAGAAAGTATTATTTTTGAAACGATATAACTTTTAACTGTGGAATTTTTTCTTCTAAAATTAACTTTTATTTCGGATTTTATCACATTTTAATTAATAAGGTTATTTCGTTAAGATGCAAACCATTTTAAATGTTGTTAAAAAATAGCTTTAATCTCAATTTTGATTACATCCAGATGCAGTAATAGTAGTGTTTGGCTATCGACCACTGGGACTTTCCGCCGTGATATTTCTGTATTTGTGTGTATATAAATAAGCTTAAAACTTTAGGGTACTATGCATCCATTAATTATCAATAGCTCATAACTAAATAGAAATAAATAAAAAATAATTGTGAAGAAAGTGTTAGTGTTTTAATCAAGTTTTAATCATATCTTCACGTAACTCAATAACAAATTTCTATATGTAAATAAGCTTGTTACTTTACTGAAACGCACCCAAATATTTAGTGATCCTAATTAGTTATTTACTTTTGCAGTGATTTATTTTAATAACGTAATAAAAGGAAATTAATATACCGAGCGTTTCTAAATGAATATCTGGGTTTTAACGTTTTGCAGTACTTGTTACGTAAAGCTTAAAATAATAATTAGTATATGAAATGAAAGAGCAATTTAAACACTTCTGCTTGTTATTACGTAAATACGCTAGAGGGCGCAAGTAGAAAAAATGACATGCGAATACTCATAATGTTAAATGGTTTTTTTGGTGACAATTTTTGCTTGGAGAACCTACTGTAACTGATATTTCCTATCTAGATGCTCAAGAACCACGATTTTCATTTAGAAAGACTCAGTATGTTAAGTAAAAGCGTGCCTTTTTATTATTTATTTATTTACAAAAAACCCAACATACATTTGTCCAATTAAAGGGTTAACTATACATAAAAAAAGAGTACAAATGATGTTTATGTCTTAAAACTAAACATCATAATCCTAAATCAAACAAAGAAAATATGTATCTTGTATAACATAAATTTACATTATGATGATATCTTCAAATGCGTCAAAAGATTACATTTAAATTTAATTATTATAAAGGCGAGATAATCTAATAATGGGTGAATTTAAGTAATAATAATACGTGGAGTTGTGTACATGAAATTTTCACAATTTCTCGTTGATAATTGCGGAATTTTAAAATTAAACATACTTAATATTCTCTGATAATCAGTACTAAAATGAATTAATTTGTAGAGATAACATAAACTTATATGTCTGTTAAAGACGGATATAAAATCAAATATTGCCAATAAATTCAAATAAGGAATAGAAAAGCTATATATTCCATATTTTTATAAAGTATAGATATCGGAGAAACTTTTTCTGTATGTTTTCCAACATATTAATGCACTTTGCATACATAGGCATCCAAATAACAGCACAATATGATATTTTACTTATAATAAAAGTTTTAAACAAAAGACTTAGCACTTTAACATCATCAAATGATCTACAATTCCGCATTATAACGCCAAATAAACGGTATAAACGGTAACACTCACGAGAATATTGTGTAACATGAGCATTAAATGTCAAATTACAATCATAAATGATTCTAAGATCTCTAGTTTCTGAGAGCCTGTTTAATTCAATGTCATTAAAAGTATACCGATTTAAAGTTAAATTTGTTTTTCCGCCATAAGTGATAACAAAGCATTTTTTGACATTTGTCAGTTTGTTACTTTAACACCATTCGGTAAAACGATTAAGTTGGTAATAGACACTTACACTATCGATAACACTATAAAGTTTAATATAATCCGCGTATAAAAGAACACTACACTTAAAAATTGAACATGCATCATGCATATATAGAAGAAATAGAAGAGTGCACAAGTTTGATCCTTGAGGTACACCACTGGAAGCCACATAACGTTTAGACCGAATACCTTGAATTTCCACTTGCTGACAACGATTATATAAATAGGATCTCAATACCTGAATTACATTATTATTCAGGCCAAACTTTATTAATTTGGATATAAGTAAATCGTGATTAAGTATGTCAAAGGCTTTAGACATATCTCCATAAATTACATCATCCTGCTTATTATTTTTCATTGCATCAGCAATATCTTGCGTAATGTTCATTAAGTTAGTCGATGTAGATCTATGGCCCATGAAACCATGTTGCTTGGTAGACAAAAATGGACTTACTTGATAGTAAATTAGCTTAAATAATATAGATTCAAAAACCTTTGATAAATTACTCAGGATGGAAATAGGTCGGTAATTAAGAATATGTTTGCGATTTCCTGTTTTAAAAACTGGATATATTCTTACTTCTTTCCATTTATCAGGAAACTTGCCGGTTTTTAATACAAGTCTATAGATGTATGCAATAGGCTCAGCTAAAATAAGAGCTGCATGTTTTAAAATAACAGCAGGAATTAATCTAAGCCCGCTGTAAATTTAGGTTTCAATCTTTTTAATTCTAGATGACTGTGTTTGTGTTTCACCAGAATAATTATGAGAGAATGGCAAGAATGATTTAACAAAAAGCTCTGCAAATCCATTAACAACCTCTTCGGGCGTATTAAGTAATTGGTCATTAAGAATCATAGAATCCGGAATCCTTGAGGTTTTCCTCTTAATATTGATATATCGTTTCAAACTAAATTGGGTTCATTGGATAGTTGTTTTGTTTTCTTAATGTAGTCTGCATGAGCTTTAGCTATTTCGCGTTTACATACTCTTCGTTCTTCATAATACCTTTCTCGATCCATTGTTGTTTGTGATTTCATAAAGCGCTTGCGAACTTTATGTTTCGACTTTAATTTACATCGAACCGAGTGTGTAATCCATGGTGCATTGGTTAAAGTTTTTTATAAAATGGTACAAACTTATCAAAAATGGTATATAATGTTTTATAAAATGATTTACAAGCCAAATCAACATCTTTAAATGAATACACACCTGACCAATTAACATCACATATAGCCTTATACAAAGTTGGAAAATTAGTTTTTCTAAAATTATATTGAAATTTGGACCGAACAGTACTAATACGAGAGTTATTAGTTTCAAGTTTAATGAAAAAGGTGAGTGTGGGATGGTGGCTATCTTCAGGAACTAATGGTGTATTATATCTGTTAAGATCTTAAATAGAATCAGATGACCCAATTATGAAATCTAAAATATTATTATGTGTATTCGTTAAAATATCTTATTATAACATCTTCTCCCTTGGTCTGTCGTTCATTTAGTTTTCTTACAGCTTCGTTTAATTCATCGCGTTGTATAGCTGTTCGATCTGGTTTAATGCGTAATTCTTCATAAAATTTATTTCGATTATCAGTGTTTTTCATTTTATTGGTTAATTATTTTTTTTAAATTCATTATCATAAATAATCTCTGCAGATTTAGATATCACACTAAAACGCTATAATAAATATAAATATATAAATATTGTTTGGATGTTGGTGAAATTTTATCCGATGGACGTATTTAATAAATAATAACATGAGTTCACAATTTTTGATAGTTTTATCTTTAAATATGTCGTATATGTAAGTAACATTAAGCACTTGAATAATCTAAGGAATTAATTTTAATTATTGAACAAACAATGAAGAAATATCTAACCGTACTTCAAAACTTACTTGGGTTTTGATAAGATTGGTTTATACACTGTAGCGTTGGCATTTTTTAATAAAACGCCTTACTTGTAAACAAGGAACTTTTCATATTAAAATATGCGCTCATATAAAATTTACTTAGAAGTTTCGTACTTAACAACAGTTATGCAACAAGTCAGTCAATATATTTTATGAAAGTAAAAATTAGTCTTATACACACTTTGTTTGACGCCGATGAATACAAAAACGTTCACAAGATCTTCGAATATTATTTCTTTAAAATATCATTATATAAAACTATAGAAATAATTCAAAATAAATAAACAATTAACTTTGTTGGTATCACTACACCAACTATTTATTTTGAATTATCAAAATGTATCACGAAGTCAAAGCCTCCACAATTACTTATTTATAGAAATAATACTTCTTATAGAATATCTTAGTAAAAAATTGATTTAGTAATAGCCCTAGTATAGATATTTTGAAAATTAGGTATCGAAAGATTTAATTAATAATTGATTAAAACACTTAGTAAATACACAAATATTGGACCTTGCATTAAGTGAGAAATTAATACATAGTATCAAAAGATTTAGAATAGTCTTCAAATTAAGCAGATGTTTGTACGCCTAAGTTTAGTTAGTTTCACTGAAATTGATAACATGAAATCTATTTTGTATTACATAAATTCTAAGAATCTGTTTTAGTTTTACACTCTACGTGCGAGCAAACATAAATATAGAGGTAAAGTTTTATATATCAAGATAACAATAACACAAACATTTTAAATTCATCGATATTTGGTCATTTGACCGAGAAATTAAATAATATTTAAATTAATAAATCGAAATGATTATTCAACCGCGCGTTAATAAATTATTCTGCTTGAAAACTATTTATTGCAATTAATATTTAATGAGTACTGTTTGTATGTATTTTATATTATAAAAGATATAAAAAATTTGAAATAATAACATATTAATAAATAGTGCTAAATGATAAAAACAAGATTAGATATATACAACTATTTACAGAAAATGTAATAATTAAATTTTAAAAGGGTTCACTTTTTTGGTACATCTTCAATTATTAAAATAAAGAAAATAATTATCATTTTTATAGCACTTCCCTATATCCTTTATTTTAATAATAATTTATTAATAATCCATATTTTTTATTGCAAAACTGAGAATTTAAAATGTACGTGCCATAAATAAATCTAACATTTAAAATGATTATATTTATGTTTGTTTAAAGTATTATGTGAAATAAATTATATATCCCAAATATTTAATACTACAGTGATATTTATTTCGTACATTTTATGTATAATAATGCCTGGAGTTCAATACAACGATTTTTTATTTCAAAATTAAATAATAATTTTCGATGCGAACGAATAATATAATTAATTCTGTTCGAAATTTTATTTGCATTTTCCTGAATGTAAAATCTCTCATGCGTTATTGTTCAAACGTAAAATTGTTAGGGTCTGGCGAAGTTTATAATTTCTACGAGAGTGTTTGTTCTTTTTTTCCCCTTTTTGTTGGAAAGATTTTATCTGCAGGATTGCAGATGCGGGTTTCACATGCGAATAGTTTTCCTGCCGCTTCTGCACAAGACAGGACTCTATATTTTCGTCCAGATAACGTATAAACGGGTATCGACTATCGGAAAATAAGTGTACATTTATTTCCTTAAAGTAGTTTCGCCGAGTAAGAGAATTACAACATTGAAAATATCAATAAAATTTATCTAAAACTCTTTGTTAATTACTACTTTACATTAAGTTGTTTTACCGTAACTCGTTTTTTTTATTATTAAAGAAATACGTGGAAAATTTTCTACAATTTACGAGCGTAAGTAAAAAATTAGTAACAAACTATAAAATAAATAATTGAATTATAGTTTCATGGGAATCTAAACATCTGTATAAAGAGAAACAAGAAATAATAATTATTAATCCTAATGCTCAATAAAATAATTGAATTATAGTTTCATGGGAATCCAAATAATTGTATAAGGATAAACAAGAAATAATAATTATTAATTAATGTATTTTAATGGCATAGTATATACAGGGTGACTGACGAAAAACCTTTTGTGCTGTATCTCGCTTATTTTTGATCCGATTTGAATAAATAAAACATCAAATTAAATGATTTTTAAAAGACCCTGTATATATATGCAACGGAAATAAATTTTAAAATGCATATATATAATTGAAAGTAAATCAAATTATTAGTCTCAGATGACAAATCAACTCTTCATAGCAAATAAAGCTGTTAACCAAACGATGCAAAAATACTACATCAAAAAAAAACTTCTATCATCCAATAACCTCATGTTAAATTGGCTTAATATAGAACTGTGAATAACCTCGCTTCGTTCACCGATTCTATAATCAGTATTGAGATTGGTCCGCAACGTGAGCCCTGTGGTACATCCGACGTCACATCTCTACAAATAGAAATATGCGGACTAATACGAACACGGTGTTACTCAGATATTACATTATTAGTTGTGTTCATTTAGTTAATTCCAGATATATGTTATTGTTGCCACTACAACGATTTAAACGACCCAATATTATAACTGTAAAAGTAGCATTTATATAAAGAAATCGATCAAAAGATTGAATTTATAAATTTGTTTAATAATTGATTATATTTTAAATGTAAATAGCAGTTCTAAATAGGTACATTGTTTTGTACATTGTACATCTTAAAAAATTTTAAGAAACGATGGGGTTGAATTAAAAATTTATATATTATACTCTATCATTACTTTAAAATTTTCAAAACCGACAACATACTTCTTAGTTTTAATATTTTAAAAATATGAAAACATTGCGCAAATCTACAAAAATAAATTTTATTAATACTACAAAACAAATCATTAATTTTTGTAGATTAGGAAATATTTTTGTAGGTTTAAATTATAAGTTTATTTTCTTCAACCACCTAAATAAAATATAATTTATTATCATTAGTTTTCACTCGCGTGCAATTCAAATGAACAGAACTATTCAGTACTGTTACGTGGTATTTGTAATAATAACACTAACGTATACAGATTTCCCTACATGGCTGCTTGGACGTAATCCAACAAATACAATCACTGTTACCACTGGAAGACTGCATAAGACGGCCCTGGAAATTGGAACGCAGGCATGAATCTACCGCCGCCATCGTGTTTTTGCCACTTGCAGGGGGTTCTGGATGCGTTCCAATTCGGATTGCAGCAAAGCCACAGCCTGTCGTTTTTACGTGCACGCCTCTTTCTTAATACGAAAACTTAATTCGAGCAGTGTTAAAAACCTCTATTAAAACAGCGCGAATCATCGGATCTAGAAACTTGCTGGTGTCGAACAACAAGTAGCGAAAATTGAAAATTGAAGTGTAGAAATAGTAGAGGAAACTTAACTGATTTGTATTTTATTAATATTCAACTGAAAACACCAAACATTATTCATTGGTTTTTAAGTATTACGTGTATCCATTGAATGTATATTTAAAAATAAAATTTCTTTAAAAATAATAAGGTTTTGGATATTAATACTAATAATTTTACCAATATTTGAGTCAAAAATATCTGTAAATGTCTGTGGACGCAAGATTTTGAAGTCTAAAAAATCTTTATATTCTTTGTTTGAATTTGGATTTGAATTTATTTACGCAATCCTTTTTTACAAAAAATAAATTTAATTATACATAAGTATAATGTAAAAATATTAATGCAACAAAATAGCATCGAGAAAGCTGATACGAATGAAACAGTTTTTGAATCACGTCAATGAAGGTGTAAATAAAATAAAAATGATATTGTTACTAAGAGCATTGGTTTACTTCATATTACGGTTGGTGGGATTGTTTATACCATAATTAGTCGGGTGAAAGGCTATATGCAACAGCGGTTTATGTCTAGATTGTGGACCTGATGGTATATTAAAGGTTAACCTATTAACCAAATCTTTGCAATCCATAAGACCGTTTACTAACTTGTTTAAAAAGATATATATAAAAATATTCTCCTCTCAGCCAAACGATCTAATGTTCAATATAAGCATTTCCCTTCGATTATAACCACTGGCAATATGTCCTTTCATTATATAAACCATTGTTGTAAGAACTTGCTTTGAACCATTTCAAGTTGCGGATTTGAACTGTTAACAAACGGTACCCAGACAGTTGAAGCATATTTGAGGTGTAGGGAGAGGTACAAAATACGGATGGTACTAATTTTAAAATTGACACTAAATCCGTTAATAACCTTCAAAAGCTTTAAAGCTTTAATTGCAGATAAACATTATGTGATCTGAAAAATTATATTTTATTTTTATGCAATGTATAACTATTGTTCGTAATTCTCTCACGACAGAATGAAATACATACGCATTTTCTTAGAATTTAGTAAAGATTATTATCCTTGCACAACAATGCCACGCTATCTAAATCAGCTTGAAGTTGTCAATTGGAGTCCTAACGCTTTTGATCATTTTCAAGTCATCAACGTAGTGTAGAAACTGGCTGTCTTTAATATTAATTCTGACGTAGTTTATAAATAATAAAAGAAACAGAGGTCCATAGTGAGAACCCTGAGGTACACCTGATGTCATCTGCCGAGTAGCATAAGCTAATAATAATAATAATAATAATGATTTATTGTCTATGAATGATTACAGCTATATTAGTAAATACATTTTAGACGCGTCAGATTAATTACTTAACAACTAAAACTAAAACTATTCATGTAGTATATCACTTGAATTATAATATACATTTTCTAAAAGGTACTTATATAGGGCTTTTTAAAGGAATATAAATTTGGGGTATTCTTTATAATGCTTGGTATTTTATTAAATATTCTAGCTGCAAGTATTTCTTTTTACTTTTCAATTTTAAGCGATAATATGGAATTAATATATTATCGTTCTGCTTTGTGGGATAGCTATGTATATCATTCATTCTGACATATTTGCTCCGGTTTTTGTATGTATACAAGCAAAGTTCAAATATATTTAGGCATGGAAGAGGCAATATATTAAAATATTTGAAGTAAGGTTGGCATGAAGTTTTTGGTGGAATGTTAGCCATGCATCTAATTATGCGTTTTTGAGCTATAAAAACCGATTGCGAAGAACTAAAACTTCCCCAAAAACATAATCCGTATAATAATCGCGATTGTACAGTGGCGAAATAAAACATTCTAAGTTGACCAGGTGTCAAGATAGATCTTAAAATCCTTATTTGATAACACGATTTATAAAGTGATTTATAAACTTTGGCAATTTGCATGCCAATCTATATTTTTGTCTATGGTAATTCCTAAAAATTTAGTCGTTTCACTTGACAATATTGGCGTAGTTTCCATTTTTAGGTTTATGCTTAGACCCTGTCTACATTGCCGATTTTGGAATCGAATAAAAACAGTTTTATCTAAATTAATAATTAATCTATTCTGTATAAACCAATCTACTAGTTTATTGATTACCAGGTTGCATTTTATTTCAAGGGATTAGCATACATAAAAATATTGTCTGGTATACATAATAAAATATATTCAACTTGTCCTCGGATTTTATGCAATTATCGTGATAGTCGGATAGGCATATATTACACGTGATTATATTATGTGGTCTTACTTGCATGGTGCATCCAGAGCAGAGAGTATTCTCACTTATATTAACAATGGCCGTGTTTAAAAGATCGTAGTAGTCGCCATGTTATATATATGTTGGTATTAATTGTCATCGACAGCTTTTACCTATACGTACACATTAAGTTCTATCCAGCAAATAGCTTCCCAACCATCTTATCACATCACCATCAAAACCAATCGATTTTAATTTACGTAGTAACATACCATACTGTACACGATCCAAAGACTCGGACAACGTATTAAATGCTCTTCATCAATAATAGCATGCGCATACGACCATTTTAATTGTTCAGAAGTCAACAAGTCAATACCCCCGATATTTTTAATATTTGCTCTATAGCCATTCTTAAATATGGGTACAACAAAACTATATTTCCAGCATGTAGGAAATATTCCGGACGATAAGGAACGTGCAAAAATTGTATTCTTAATCAGCGTATACAATCATCTTTTTAAAAATAAGCAGAAGTACCATCTGTTACTGCAGGACTCTGGCAAAACTGATATTGAATCAAAAACATAAAAAAATCTTTAAGAGTAACGCAGAGATTATTGAAATCAGTAGATACGAGGACATTGTAATTTAGTAACGTACCATTTTGCTGCTTGTATGACCGATAAAAATATATCGCAAATAAGTCTACACTACTACTAACATGCATTTGTATCTAAATACACTTCTTTAGGATACCCAGTAGATTTTTTTTTGTTGAAACAGTTAAAGAGCTTCTGGTAAATTTGATCGGATTTTACAATCAATTTCTATTTCACAGTTCTAGAATCTCCAGCATCTTATACATCATTCTATCTCATCTCATCATCTCTTTAATAATTGTAGTATTTACATTTTTTGAGAATTTACAATAATTTTTGGTTCATTTTTTAGTTTTTCAATAATTTCTTTTTCATATTTTCCTTGATAGATCTAGGATTATAAGGCAGGTTTTGTTTCTTGTTTTTAGAATTTTCCATCATTACTAGAATTTTATCTTTGTTTTTTATTTATTTATCCTTTTAGATTACGTAATTCTCCAGCATTTTTTCTTCAAAATTTCTAAATTTTTCCAGCAACTTCTCTTCCAATTTTTCGAAAACTTTCCATAAAGTTTTGCCTTATATTATTGTTGTATTATTGTACCTATAAGATATCTAGAGTTTTCCAGTAAATTTATCCCAGGTTTTTATAATTTTTCAGCGGCTTCTGTTATATTTTTCGAGAATTTTCCCCTATTTCTTGCTTTACAACATCTTTATTACAGTAGCTTACATACAATTTTATTAATACATTTTGTTCTAGCTAATTACGGTTAGAAAGTCACTGTCTGGGCTATCGACCATAGGTCTTTCGGTCCTGTCAGAAAAGGATATTGAGAGGTAAAAGTTAAATGCTAGTAGAGGGAACTGTCCATATGATCCCATCTAATGTATTCGTGAATTGTGCTGGTGGGATGTCTGTATTTTGGAGGAATATTGGGATTTCAGAATTTATTGGTAAGGGATAGGTTAAAGGGTTTTGTTGAGAACTTTTCACCAATGGCTAGTGTACGTTGGTTGATGGGAGTTATCTGTGTGGATGCGTATAATAGTTCGTTGGATGGCTTATGGAGATGATTATTTTGGTAAGGGTTCGAAGTGCGGATCTTTTGGCTACTTGGATATAATTTAGGGTAGAGGGACGGCATTGTGTGAAAAGGATTGAGCCATAGTCTAATAGGGGCCGGTATATAGATTTATAAATACTAACGGCGGTCTTTGTCGAAATGCCTAAGTTTTTGTACGTTAGTCCCCTAAAATGTCGGGCCCTAGTTTTGACTTTGGCTTTAAGTGATTGGACATGAGGTTTGAAGGAAAGTTTTGAGTCAAATAAGATTCCGAGATACTTACATGTGTGGGATGGAGATATTTCGGTCTGATGGATTTTGATTTTAGGAGATGTTGGAGTAATTTTGTGGAAAGGGAGGAGAAGTTTGGTTTTATTAGGATTTAGTTGTATACGTCATTTAGAGGATCAATTTTGTAATGATTGAAGGGATGTTTGAAGTGCGTTAAGCGCAGAGGGAAGGGTTTCGGCATGTGCAATTAAGGAAGTGTCATCTGCAAAAAGGAGTAGGATTAAAGTGTGTAAGATTGGGATTAAATATGTCGTGGGAGTACAAATTGTAAAGTAACGGGGAGAGTGGGGATCCTTGTGGAACACCTTGCTCAAGGGAAAATGGTGGGGATAGTGCTTGTCGGATTTTTACCTGACAGGATAGATTGGTAAGGAGTTCATGGACTAGAATGATAAAATGCTTGGGAATATTTAAGAGGAAACATTTATAAAGCAGACCTCGATGCCACACTGAAGCAAACGCTTTTTTGATGTCGGGGAAAGCAATAACGGACTTATGACCTTCGAGGTGCTTTGTTTGGATTGTAAAGATGGTAAGTGGAAGTGTAGTTGATTTTTGTGGAAGGATGCCAAATTGGTAATCAGGAATACATGTGCTATGGGATTTGAGGATTTTTTCTTTTAAAAGGGATTCGAATAGTTTGCCTATTCCCCTATCGAATAGGGTGATTGGTCTATAACTTGTAACAGGAGGGTTTCTTGCTTTATTTTATTGGATTTGTAAATTTATATTTTTAAATTTACAACCATTTTTCTTACACATTTTTAACTATCTGTAGACATTCATTAGATTTTTGAGAGCGGTTTTTACTTGCAAAAGATAAATATTTTGGCAACATAAGCCATTTCATTTTAGAATTTCTTTTGCAAAGTATTTTATCGATTTTCTGATGCAGTAGACTCAAATTCTCAGAATCAAAATAAGGTGGTCGAATTTTCATTTCGTGAACTTATTTAATTTAATACTTTCAACCATTATTTGAATTTATGTTATTTTTTATTAAATTGTATAGGATTTTTCAGCAATTTCTCTTTAAGATTTCTAGAATTTCTAATACCTTATTCCTCATTCTTTTAGACATATTTTTATAAACTCAAGTATTTTAAAGTAACTTTATATTTTTCGAGATTATTAGTTTTTTTTAACAATTTCTCTTCCAAATTTTCTTTGATAGTTCTAAAATTTTCAAGCAGGTTTCCTTTCATAATTTTTCATGAACCCTATCTTTTTATGAATATATTTTATTTATTTATCCTTCTATATTATAATTATTAATTTATTAATTTCGTGCTTTGAAACTAGTGAGTGTGAATTTAATATGAATTGTTTGTCTTTTGGTAGTAGATTGAAATTTTCGAATGATATGAACAGATCGATTTTTTGTAAATCGTCTAATCTGGTATTACATTTGAATTTGAATTATCGATCTTGATTGCAATTAGTGAATTATTGGAGATTTTTGATTTGATATATATATATCTAGAATTTTCCAGCAACTTCTCTTGCAATTTTTCGATTTTTTTCTCTAATCCTTCTTTTAATAATAAACATCTTTATTTACAGAAAAAAGAAAATAATTTAATGTAATGTAATTAACAAAATGACAATTGAATTATAGAATAGTTTATTTTTTTCTATCAAACGGAGATCGACCCGTGGTCTTTCAGCCTTCCTTCTTTTATTTTAATTGGAATTGTAATTTACCTCTAAGGTATCTAGAATTTTCCAGCAAATTGTTTTTTGGATTTCTATAATTTTCTTCTATTTTTCGAAAGTTTTCCACTATTTCTTGCTTTGTTTTATTGGAGTTTAATAATTTTATATTTATAGAATTTTCCATCAATTTTACATATAGGTTTCTAAAAATTTTCAGCGCATTATTTTCGAGAATTTCTTCTAGAGTCCTAGAATTGTAGAAGTGCATTATTTTCTTTAGTATTTCTAGAATTATTGATTTTTGGGTCTCTGCTATAATATACTTTTTTCGCCTTTCATATCCACATTTCGTTCTTCTTGCTGTGAGTTCGCAACATTAATATCTTAATGTTCTGTGCTTTTCATACGCTGGACAGAATGAAATGAAAGACGTAACGTCTGTCTGCATATTAAATGAAATACGAGTCTTCTTTCTCCACAAATTTTATTAATTGCAAATGTATATTTCGGTTTTAACACATCGTGACTGAAATGTTCATTTGCAACTAATACAATTTGTGAAGAAAGGATTCGTATTTCATTTAATAGTCACGTAACTCAACAATCATTATGTTAAAGAATAAATTTACTCACGTATGTCTAATATTGAACGGTTATCTTCCGTCCATATTGAGGCCTGGTGTAATTATAGTACCTCGCATATTCTAGTGGATTTGGTAAAGATTACTTTTGGGGTTTCCCGATTTATCTTTTTCCCCTCACCTTACAAACGTAAGCGCCTCTACGTATAGAGCTTTAGAAACTGGAATATAAAAGACATGAAATCTTTATTTTATTATAAGGGAATCCAAAATGGTACAATTTCATTATTACATCATATAGTGCTTATACTCAACCAAAGCTGTTGATATTTTGAGCAGGTCTAAAAATGTAAATGTTAATTTAACTAAATTTAGCTTATTTTGCTACTTACAATAGTTTCTCAAATGGAAAACAGATAACATATCAAATTACCAATTTTATTGATATTGACTAATACAATTAGTACAATCTATGTATTTCATTAATGTTTCATTGGGTGTTTCATAATTATTTGGACTGGAGATGTTTGTACAAAGATTAATATCATATGCGTATGAGAGGACAAGAACAAAGAATTTGAGAGTGAGATATAAATAACAAAAGTAACGGTCCTAGGTTTGAACATTAGAATCCAACAATTTTTATTTTACACCAAATTTGTTAGAGTTTAACTGACTCCCGTTTACATAGACAAATAAGATGCTGAAATAGTAGGTTTAGAGCGGCTCCTAAACGGAAAGTTTTGCGAGAATTATGTCATGGGCAAGGATGTCGAAGGCACGAGAGAAGCTTGTATATATTAGTATATATTATCTATTCTTTCATAACAATAATGATAATCTAAAATATGTTGTGAAAAAAGTAAGGTTAATGATTGTAGACAGATGTGGCATAAGACTGTATTTGTTGTGAGAAATTTGAGAAGTTAAATGTTTAAATTTAATATTATTTATCTGTGTAGGTGGACGAAAGGAATTTCTACGGGATGCGTCCGTTTTGTGGTAAACTATAAAACAACAATGTTTAGTTTAACTTGTCTATTTACAAACATTCCAAAACAATTTACACGTATTTACAAATTAATTTAAACCTTTTACAAAAACGAATTTTGAAGCTAAAAGTTAACACCATGAGGCGACATGTGCATTAGTTTCAAAATCCGTCTATTGATCAGTTGACAACCTTAGACCAAGAGGTCCAGGTAAACATAAAATTATGCAAATTAGTTTTTTTCTGTTAGCGTATGCGGATTATATGGTGCTGATGGCAAGGGAATGGGAGGGGATGAAAGAGATGTTAGAGAGAGTGGAAAAGTACATGGTTAAGAGGGAGTTACGAAACGAAACCTCATTTAGGAACAAATGAAGGGAAGGAATAATGAGAGAGTTAAAATGGAAAGGGGAAGTGATTGAAACGGTGAAAGTGTTCAAATACCTGGAATTTATTTTTACCTGGTGGACGAACTCACCAGTACAGAGACAGGCGAAACAGTTCCTTAAGAAACAATCGCCAAAATTCACGACCGAACTCCTGAACCAAGACAGGAAAATTTTCAAAACAATAGTAGGCCTGATAACAGGACACTGCAAGCTCAACAAACATATGAGCAAAATAGGCCTGGTGAAAGAAGCATCATGCAGATTCTGCCTAGAGGAAGAAGAGGACTCGTTCCACATCCTATGCCACTGCGAGGGTCTAGCAAGGATTAGATATCAAAAGCTAGGCACTACAAACCCAAGCGCGGAGACTTATACCCAAGCCCCTCTGGCAGGGCTAATAAGACTAATCAAAGAGGCTAAGCTAGAGCTGGTCATCTGAGATAAACAGGGATCTACAATAGACCTGGAAAGGTCGCGGTGGAATAGGCTCTGGTGCCACCCATACAACATCTAATCTAATCTAATGTATGGTGTGGAGGTGTGGGGAACAAAGAGAGTGTGGAGCGGGAAGAAAGATGGTGCATGAGACGAGTGTTAGGGGTGGAGAGGTCGACAGCTTAATATATATTGTTACAATAGCTAAATAGGGAGACCTTAGGGTGTGAGGCAGTAAAGAGAGGTTCGAGATGAGAATGTGTGTGCTGGAAGAAGGGAGATTGGTGAAGGAGGTTTAGGATGAAAGAGGGAGAAAGTGGTGGTTGGGAGAGAGTTATGGGAAGTGCTTCTTGTGTAAGAATAGGAGGGTTACTTCGGGGCATTAGGCGGAGGAATGCGAGGGGATAAGTTAGGAGTAGGTGGAAGGGTGCATATTGAATGGATGCCAAATAAAGGTTTATTATTATTATTATTATTAGTTTTTTCTGAAACGCGCGACAATTACAAACCATCGCAGCTGGCTAATTGCCCAAATTTCTCTGAAGCTCTCCTTTTGTTAATTCCTAGAGTTTGTCAATTTGAATAAAATAGAGCCAATGAAGTCACCCAAAAATCGCCAAGAATATAAGAAGATTTGAATAAACCACAAACATAGCTTATCCACACAAATTTATTACACAGAATGCCAAGAAACTCGAGTATAAAATAAGAAATGCAATTTGATCGCAAACAGAATCTGTTCAAGTCCTTTATTGGTATTTATCCTCTTTTTTGTAAACTGGGGTAATATTTGCAACTATTAACCGTTGAAGAAAAATGCATATTGTAATAGCAAGATTAATAATAATAGCAAGAATTGAATTTACGAGGGTGTTCTTTAAATATTTAATGACAATATGTTTTTAGTGATTCACTGAATAGTAAACGATGGGGATTAATTTTCTGTACTAGCTGTAGTAGAGTTATGATCACCTTATAAACTTTAGAGAATATTCTCGCAAAGCCATTTATAATATCAGTTGTGGTTGTGTATTTATCAGTTAGCTTACTCAATCTTATTGTAGTCCCTTGTTTGACTTCATATGGTTTTATTAAAATTTTAATAAAACGACTACTTTTATGAAACAAACTGTAATTAACATCTAGTCTTAGTAACAATACATTTGAAGAAATAAACCAGTTACTCTGTAATTAACTATCAATTTTGCAAATTACTTGTTCATGATTTCCTTCTAAACTTGAGAACAAATAGAAGAATATGTCAACATCCAATTAACTGATTTTAAAAGTCGCTGTATTATTGGCATGAGAGAGGCCGGACGAAAATTATTAATTGCTCGTCGTGTAAAACGAAATATTACAATAGTATTGAGATGTTGGTCCAAAGGGGGTTCATCAACGTTGCCTCAAGTGACAGATTTTCAACCACTCGTTGAATTGCAAATGATGAGAGGTGTATAACCCAGAATATTAATGTTAATGTTTATTGTCGGATAAGGTCTTATAGGCTGCGGTTATATGGTTCATTCGTATGTCTTCCTCTTACACCACTTCCTCGTCTACGCAGGTTAGAATGGAGTTGGTCGCAAGAATTGCATCAAATTGTGTTTAGGTAGTCTCGATTTTGTTTAGGCCCCGATGGTCGTAGAAGGGACAGACGGATGCGGGAAGAACGTAATAATTCAACATTTATTGTGGAACGCAACACAGCCCTCATAGGAGTGATGATATGGGGTGATATATATTATGGTAGCAGATCACCATTGGTCTTCATTTTCGGCAACCTAAACGCAGCTGCTTACATTGCCAATGTGCTAAAATCCATTCCACTTCCATATCTTTAGGAATTGGAGTTGTATTTTCCAACAGGATAATGCGCTCTCTGAAGGCATGGCCTGATCGGTTGCCGGATTTGTCGCCCTGGATCTGGAACATGTATGGAATGCGATCGGTAGGCGACTGGCTAATTTACAACCCTCTGCAGATAACTTACACGATATCCAGCTACGGACTTAAGAAGCTTGGGACGATATACTACAAGCAGCTATAGATCACTTGATTCATAGCATTTCACGCTATTTAGAGAAATTCTTTAAAGCTATTGAAGAACTTCTAAATTAAATCACTTATCATAGGGTCTAACATTAAATTTTGGAGGATAAACATGTCTTCGACCACGTTGTTTATCCATGTTTCTGATAAATAAATATGATCCAATTGCAAGTCAGAACAATTTGCATATATATTAAATATGACTTTTGGAAACTGGTATTTTTATAATAAATATTTAGTGTTAAAGGTAATCGCATAGGCTGGCCTAGTTTACAGTGATAGTAAGAATAACCTTCCTTCCTTCTCCAGGAATATAAACCAATTAGAGGGTGTTTTTAATTTATCTATATTCTTCATAACAATGACCTTTACTTTTGACAACAGTAATTATGAAGAGAGCTTTTTTTAAATGATCATATATACCAATTCTAATAGTCTTTATATTTAGCAGGTATGTAATTATCCCCCAGCATACTTTCTGCTACCAATATATCTGGTTGTATTTGTTGTTCTGCGGAAGAGGTGCTGTTTTCCTATTTTCTTCTCAATGTAATAAATTGCAAAAGGTATTCCAGGAATAAATATTGTTTTTAAATTATGGACCATTTTTATCTCTATAGCAAACGATTACAGAATTGCAGACATATCTTTATTTGAAAATCCCTATCTTACTTTATACATTTACCGAAGGGTAATTATGCATTAAAAACAAATTTAGGTCTGATGTTAGACAGGGGAACGTCAATTGGGTTATAATTAATAGCTCTTTAGTGTGGTAACGTAATCCTTTGAAGTAACAAGCTGTGTTACACACAAATACGCGGGCGAAGTATCATGTGATAGAAGAGCATTTAATCATATCTTAACCATACAATTACAGTTACCAATTTTATCAATAATGAATACTTACATAAAATTGCCATAATAGTGTTCATTTTCAATAAATGATAATAAAGTTATGAACACCGAACTACTATTAATCTTAATAATCGCTTACGAATAAACAAAACATTTTTCCATAATAGCTTTCCACATTAAAGCAGCTGCAGGCAAACTTTCGTGGCCGGATTCCGCGCAGTCATCGCGAATAAAAATGAAGTCAGCAAGTTATACGTAAGCGTGGAGTCATCTTTTTTTTGAGAGGCGCAGAATTCGAACGAAGAAGTCAGCGTGCATGTGCCTGTGTGTCTGTATGCGTGTGGTTGCGCGCGGGGAAGACCGAAAGGGCATTAATCACGTGAAGAGGTGGCGAGGAACATAAATCATTTCGGTGTATAATGGGGGCGGCGGACACACTTTAAAGAAGAGAGCCCGCCACATATAACAGATAATAGGGGCTGCTTTTATTTGATGCATTATTCACACTATTAACCGCCACTTTACACTTCAGGGAAGATGATGATGCCATCAATAATACTAACGAAAAAATATATAAGAAATGGGGGCTGGATGTTTATTCTTTTTATATTAAGGATGAATCTATCACAAGTGTAGCATAAAATTAAAATGAAATGAAAAAGTGATGTATCTATTTTTCATATATGTATTTGTTTATCTAGACTAAAGTAAAAAATGCAATAGTTTTGTATTAATTTATAATATTGAATGTTTATATTTCAAATATATTTTTTAATTGTGATTAGTATATATTAAGGCGGCGAGGCAATAAAAATCATTTAGTTTATTTAACAAAGGATTCTCTTATGGATCAGGAACTTTATCAGACGATAAATAAAACTGTACATTGTTAATATCACAAGCTCCTGATTCAAGATGTATTAGAAAGTTATAGCTTCAAGCATCCAACGGATTCTCTTGGTTTAAACTAGTTTAAACCATGATGGCTCAAAAACCACGGGTTAAGCAAGCAATTATTATCCTTGGATTTAAATATGATAATTTAACAAAACTTAATATTATATTATATTAATATCCAAATATTTATTATTACAGGCATAATAAGAGTACTAAAAAATGCAGACTCTGTATTAAAGTAATGATGGTCAATTAGGTGATTACATACTCATAGTGCAGGATGCATGTTAGTTTGCCTACAGGCAATGGAATGTCCATCCACTTATTAACCTGCAACATGGGGTTTGGAGCGAACAATCCGATAAAATATTCGCAACATAATGCCCTCTAGTAATTACCTAACAGTTAGGATAATAGTACAGAGAGTTAAGGGAACTATTTTCATAAAATGTGCATTTTTCATGTTATATTATAAATACGGCCAAAGATTTGTATCGTGCAAATAAAACTAATACGAGCTTATAAAACTAAAACTAAATGTGAACTAAATAATAATTAGAAATACTCGAAAACATGTAAATCTACAACAATGAGTCTTACTAAGACTACAAAACAAATCACTTATTGAAATAACTACTTCTCTGGCTAATACCTCGAACTAGATAGGTTTATTAGAATAGTTTAAATTTGTTTAGACAGTGTATGATGTTTTCTATGTTTTGTCAAAGATGCATTAAAAAAGGAGACAGAGAAAATAATGTATTTTATTCTATTCTTATATAATAAATTTCAAAACAAATTAAAAGTAAACAAATATTACAATTTTCATACATGTATTTTATTACCGATAAACAATTCAGATAATCACATCTTCTCTTTTTGTTGACAGAAACTTGTACGCTAAATGATTTTCTTTTCTATTTCACCTCGTTTAATGCTAGCTTCTATTTCCTTCTGTTAATGTTTCAATATTTTCTGTGTATGTATGCCTGCACAATTTCTCTGTTTAATTCTTAATTATACATTGCCAGTTTGCTAAGTGTTTATTATTTCTTTTCAAAGAATTCGTATAATTTTAGCATCTATTAAAAATCTGCTTCAGATTTTGACGCAGTTGGCATTGCTGCATCGGGTAGAGTAAAAAAATCATTTCAGTAGTATTAATAGCATTATTTTTATCTTCGACATTTAATAATAATACATCTTTCCAAAGGTTTGAAATGTAACTCGTATAACAGATATGTTAGGTTTTAAATAAATTTTGTCATCTAGCATCTAACATGTAATTCAAACTGACGCAATTTTCATTTTGTATAATTTTTTACACCTTGAAAATAAAAATTATAATTATTATGTCAACTGTCATTGATTGCATTCTGAATATAGTTTATAAACAACATAAATAAAAATTAGCAACTTGCTTAAATGAGTATTAATGTTATAGCTGCAAGAAATAGAATTTTCAATTTTCAGCAAAGTATAGCACAGCTGCGTTTCCTAAGAGTTACTGTAGAGTTTACCACTAATGTTGATCTACTTTCATAGTCTTCTAGTTCGCCAGCTTTATTACCGACATGTTTAGGAGAGGGAATAAATTATCTACAAACCCCTTCTCCGCTCAAATAGTGAACAATAAATATTATCTCTTTCTTTAAAAAATAGATAGGAAGCTCTACGAATTGTTAGTGTTAGCAGTATTTGCATAAACTGTAATCGTATAAGTTACACGTTTTCGAAAAATTTCGTTATTATTACACCTTCTGTGTGTTTTTTGTATTATTTATGTGATCAATGCTTTAAAAGTATTGTTACTTATTTAAATTCTGCAAATTGAAAAGTCGCTGAGTTAATGAAACAACAATAATACCTTAGTTGACTAGAATAAATCCAACTTTTTTAAATCTCTTAACTACTTATAGAAAACGATAATATCGAACATGTTTTATCAGTTTTAAGGAAAACATAATAACTAGAAATGATTTTATGATATGTTGCAATGGTGCCAAGAGAGATACAGCAATGTCATGAATGTGAAGTATAAATCAATTGAAACATATAAAACATACAAATAATATAGGGAAAAGGGAAGACGGTAAATTTGGAAAAAATACCACACTTTGATAGAAGAAGTCATAGAGAAAACAACCATCAAGAATAAAATAAGAGAAATAGTAATTATAGTTCTATTATCTTTTTTTCTTCTACTGTGCAATATTTGTTTTGCATTTCACCTCTTCCATTGTATTCTTTACTCTTATGCCATCTCTTCACCAGTCTCTCGGCATTTTTCTGTGACTTTGTGATGGCCTATTCGTGTAAGTTTTCTCTTTTGTAGTAAGTTTTGCATTATCTTCTGGTTTTATTCTTTCTACATATAAATATGTGAATGTGAAAACTTTGGTAATAGATTTTTCCTAATATTTTTTCGCGCATTTTTTTTTCTAAGCAGTGTTTATGTCTCACATCTATAGGTGACTAAGTATTGGTCATATACAATTTTTATATATCTTAAGTTTTGACATGAAAGGATAGTTTTTGTCCCTAATTATCATTGTTTTCATATCTTTAATTTTAATATATTTTTTTTTTAATTTACCAGAGATTCCCAGTTCTTAAACTTTCACTCTTTAAATATTTACTATGTATATGTTCCACTCGATTTTTTTGATACTGAAAGCTCATTTTTCTCATATATCCTTACCAAGCTTTCAGAATGTATATTTTATTGGGTTTAGCTTGAGGCTAAATTATCTGCTGTCGTTTGTCAAGTTTTTACATTTTATCTAAAAATAGAGTTAAATTCATCAACAGTGCAAATAGAGCTCTCCTTGTTCTTCGTCCAAGATCCAATTAGTCCTCTAGTACAAGCCGTGCATTTAAGTTTTTGTGCCTTTCAGCCACTTACATGTGGTTGGTATTAGATATTTTTCGGAATACCTAATTAATTTATTTTTGTTTAATTGCTCAAACTCCCATTGAAATATGTGACAGTATTAAGCATCGCCTTATATAACCCTTATATAAATTAATAGAGGGAAGTCGAGTAAACAGATCACTTCAAAGCCTTCTTACAACTACCGCACAATCATTTTTCAAGGTATTTGTCCATGGTTCTAATGACGTTAAACATTATAATATTAACGTCCCTCTTTAGTCGCCGATACAGGGAAATCTGTAGGGTCCAAATCCGAAGGGGGCCAGTGTACCTTTTGGTTTCTCATTCGATTTATTCTTAACATAAATATATGCAATATAGTAGAGCCGTCGAGAGCTAACTGTGGCTTATGCTGTTCGCACTAAGAACCGTATAGCAATAAATATCTATCTCGTTCTATAATCATCCTAGGATGCCCAGGACATAATAAAATGAAAGACGGAACTTGTGTCTGATTCCTATAATATACAAATATACAATCATAATTAGCTCTCAATAGCTCGACTATTGTTTATTGTTTATTAGTCTTTAGCTTCCTTTCCAAAAAATAAAAAAATACATATGAATATAAACAAATATATTTACTATTATCTACATATACGAGGGTAGTTTTTAATTTCGCGAAATGAAATAGAAGGGGATGAAATAATATTACAAAATTATTTTTTTTTTCAATATATTCACCCTAACCCATTTCTCAGATCTATGAATTAATATGTAAATATCTTCATAAAAAAATGATTTATCCTTCTCTGAAAAATACGCCGAAACTGCATCCTTCGCTTCTACATCGATAGAAATTTTTTCCTCAAAGTTCTTTTTTCAGATTTGGAAAATGATATCGAAGCACTTTGACTAGTAAGAAGATGAAGGCATATTCTATAACCTAATTTGAAGCCTCTAAATGTCTTCTTTGGAGATATTTTAGTGAAGAATAAATCTAATTGTCAACAACAATCAGAAGCTGTAGAATTATCCTTAATGCAAGGGACAATTAAAGTGGAAATGCTTACCTAGCATCACTTTGCGAGGATGAATGTTTTTATTTAACTGTTTTTTTTTTCGCTTAAAATTTTGATATTTCATACTCAGGATGATCAGCTTTTTCATATATTTCTTTGGTTGAGAGATTCGAAATTCGGTGAGATGGTGTAAGTCATATTTATTTATTTATTTTAACTTTATAATATCCTGTTAAAACAAGGTAAACAAAATTGAGATAGATATTAAAAAATACAAAAATTTAAATCACAGGACTTGCAGGCGGTGTTCACTATGTGTTCTTCCACTCAGGACCCTTCTGCTTCAGATGATGAAATTCATTCTCATTAAAAGAAGTTGGCATATCATTCTTTTAAAATAAGATTATATTTAACCTTTTGTTAAAACATATTACAACTCCTAGAACTATACTGGATGCAAGTAAATTTAAAGACTTCTCTCGAGAAGTTACCTTCATCAAAAAATGATTTAAACTTCTTTGAAAAATAATCCGAAACTGCATCCCTCAGTTCTTCATCGGTAGAAAATTTCTTTCTTCGAAACTCTTTTTTTCAAATTTGGAAAAAGATAACAGTAACTGAGAGCCAAATCTGGGCTATAAGGTAGGTGATCAATGATATCGAAGCCCACCTTATGCAAAGCAACTCGACTCTTGTGAACAGGAGCATTATCTTTGATTATTTTTTCTCTTCCTTTCTCTCTGTTAGCCTCTTTTAACTACTCTAAAATTGAAGCGTAGCATTCTTTAGTTATAGAAACACTTTTTCCTTATAATCAATCAACAAAATTCCTTTTGTGTCCCAGAAAACTGTTGCCGATACCTTGAATTTCTTGGGCGGTGGTATACCCTTTCTATGACACTGCATGGATTCTTGCCTAGACTCTGGTTTATAGTAATGTATACAAGTTTCATCCCCAGTAACAATTTGCTTCAAAAAACTATCCATGTGTTCATTACACTGGTTCGAAACGCACGCTAACACC
Organism: Ontholestes murinus; assembly: GCA_963969525.1. NCBI lineage: Eukaryota > Metazoa > Arthropoda > Insecta > Coleoptera > Staphylinidae > Ontholestes > Ontholestes murinus. The sequence goes on along the minus strand of OZ018389.1, from coordinate 59,564,252 downwards.
CGACAGATTGCTGTTTTTATGACGGTGTGAGTAATCTAGGCACACATCTTGCACTGACTCTTAACATGCTGAGAAGATTATGGAGGATCCTAAAAAAGGCTGGTTCATATACTTCAACCATTTTTGTAAGTTGTTTTTTCTTCAAACGTGCATCCTCTAATATTAATTTTTCGATGAGATCTGAAGTGACCTTAATTGGTTCCCTGCCTTGATTGAAGAGGTTCTTCCACTTGCTTATCATGGCTTTTCTAGGCAAGAATCTCCGTAAACAGATGACATTTTTTCCAACATGGTTTGAACACTTTTTCCTTACTTGGTAAGAAACTCTATTTTCTCCATATTTCACAATATCTTTCGGATTGAGTTTCTTGACCTCGTTCAGTAGTCTTTGAACTATCATTCATCAAGGTACTCAATCAGAAAGAAATTGTGAAGTAATATGGTAATACTCGGTATGTAAACTAATGAACAGGTTGGGACCGCCATTCCGCGAACTTAAAAACGCACCCTCGTATGATAACTTATTTATTATATATAAGTTTTCTTCGAACGGTGGAGGTAACTACATTTCGAGCACGTGGTTTGCTATAACCATATTAGGTGTAATTTATCAAGATTGCCTGGAAAGCCTGAAACGTCGAAACCCGCGGTCGAAATCTAAAGATTGTTGCATTATTCATACCTTCTATGAATTGTTAACTGTAATTTAGAAAATTGACTGTGCGCACTTAAGGGGTCACAACTCTTTATTTTCGATTTTAGGTTCCAACCTTTTTATATCCCAATCATCAAAAGTAAATGGTCGGCTTTGGACAAATAATCACGAAGTAAATTCATGGCCTCCTTACTTCTCTAGAGGGTGTGTTGAAGGGGGGGTGATAATTCTTCACATGTCCTAAAGAGGTACTTGCTCCCAATCGGAGAGGGGTTTTACTCATTAATGTTGAGGAGCGATTTCTTTGAAAACGAAGAGAAGGTTTTAGAATCAGTGGTACCCCTCTACTTTCAACAAACATCATAACTGCTTAATCTTTTGTGCGTGATGATCTAGAAGGTTTTGTAAGTTACTTTTAATAAATAATTATTTTGTAGTGTTTATAATCTCTTATATTTCCGTTCTTATGAATACAGTGTAATTTTTCCATGTCTGCATTATTTTCAAAATTTGTTTAATTAATGCCACTGTTTCCCAAACATTAGGACCCCACTTCGTTAATAATTTTTTGCTTTCTTCAACTTTATAATTCTGTAAATATTCTATTATCCTGAGTGTCTTCACCTTCTATTTCAACTTGTTTCTGAAGTAAGGTATACAAGACTGACTGGATGATGGCACCTTTATGGTAATATCTTGCCTGACTATATATTTTATTTAGTGGTTGCAATTCGTGGTGTGTCTGCCGATCTGATACCTGAAGACAAGAAAGTGAATAGTATATCCCAGTTGAACAGACATAAATAATTTGCGTTTATTTCTTTACGTTTACTTTGTGGTACATCTTGATTAATTGGGAATTGAAACATGGTAACTATTTTAACTATATTTTATAATTTTTATAGTGAGCTATTAGATAGATCAAACTATTTTTTTTTAAGCCAAACTAGTTAAATAATGGCTAGCTCATAATCGAAACTGTAGTCCCTGTACAAATTATAAAATATTAGTTGTAAAACAAATTAACCGTATTTGAATATTTTGCATTGTTTGTGATAAATAAATAAATAAAGTTCCATCACTTATAAATTGACACTAATTTTGTTTAAATAAAAAATAAGTCACATAAATACTAGTTATTTTAAGTAAAAATATATTTATAATATTCAATAGGTAATTTTCTTTATGGTTTTTTTAATCGATTAGAAGTTTATTATATTTATACGATGAGTTAAATTATCACTTAAACCCATGGTACCCTTAATAGCACAGATGAAATCTGGAACCCACCCATTTCAACTAATTTTTTATTAACTAAAATAAAATTGTCAGATTTTTTCAACTTCTATATAAATATCAGTAAATTGTAAATTTTTGTACATATCTCCTTGAGAATGACCAACTGTCGAAACTAGACGAGGGTATAAAAATAGTGAAACAAAACCACTTTAATTAACTTGTAATTATTATGTTTGTATTTGACTATAATTACCTTATTATTCTTGTTTGAACACATCAACCAATTACATAACAGACAATAGTACAGTAAGCAAGCATTATTATTTACATCACAATGAACCTTAATTACTTCTAATTGTTGCCCATGTCAGATCTAGCTAATATTCTTTATTGTTTTATTCTTCTTACGAAATATCAATTTACCGCTATAAAGATATTATATTCCAATTGCGATATCTAATGTATTCCATTAATTCTAAAATATATTAAATACCTGATTATTGCGTGAAATACGCCGTGCATGTATTGTATTTTTAACAAGTTTAAATTTCCTTTATATAAAAGAGATCAAAGGAGATTATCACATCCATCAAAGTCAAATAAGAACGGTATGGGTGGTCGATTGAGCGTACATATATGAAAAAATTGCCTGCAGGGGTTGTGAAATCTATAACGGCAGCCGGCTGTTAGTAGTCCATTATTACGCCTCTGTTTAGTGCATAAAAGGGAATATAAGGGTATTGAAAACTCTTGTCCAAAAAGGAAATTAAAATTTGTTACATAAGTTATCCATCCGTTTCAGCTATTAAAAATACTACACGTTTTTAAAAATTAATTATAAACTTGGTGTTATCGTATTACATGTAATACAAATACGTAGCAGGGGATTTAAACTGCACTTTCAAGGAATCTTATGATTAAGATACACATCTTAGGTAGTAGAGCTTCCTACTTGTAAGGGTAATGAAACTACGCTGATAATGTAATTTGATGTAATATTATTGAAAACTACAGTGATGGGCAATAGTGCTACACGTTAAGTAAATATCTCTCGAATAAATAGGGATGACGAAATGAAATTGCGTATTTGTTTTTAATTTATTTTTTATAATGGAATACCCTTTATATTATTTTAGTCTCGAATAAATTTATATCTGATTACAAACAATTTTTATTCATGTCAATGTCAACCGAGATATATAAAAAGTATCTAGAAAGGAAAATAGCTTATGATGATTTTAGTTTCTTTATAAACAATGATATGAGACATCGCAAAGTTTAAAGTTAGGGGAGACAGAAACTACAGTAGCTACTTTTGTCATAAGATTTAAAGCATTGTTTTTAGAATAATTATTTCTATTAATGTTTTCATGGAAAATTATTTGAGATCGCTAAGAAATTTAAATAGGCAAGTAATTCATTACAATTTATAATACCATTTACATTTTTATAAAGAATACACTGACGAAATTATAAGGTCATCATGAATTGCGGTGGTTAACAAAAAAAAATCTCTACTATGGTCTCTGTTTGGTCGTTTAAGATCGCTCCTCTTTTTTTAAATGTATTTATTTGCATGGATTCCAATACATTCAGCTTCAGTCCCTTCTAGCATTTATGGAGAATCTTGAATGTGTGGTTATGCTCTTGAAGATGTTCTGCATATGCCGAAGCAGGTTTATTTTGGGTGAAGCACGTCCGATGTTCTTGATTCTGGTTTCAGAGCAGCCTGTTCTACTGACATATACCTTACTACAATCCATACAAGGTAACACATTTAAATTCAAACTTAAGTTAAAATTCAAGATATTCGAACAAAACATTTGGTGTTTGTACAAATGCAGAACACTTGGAGTGACACCGAAAAATATTTCAATTCGATCCAGTAACAAATCTTCAGCAGCATTAAAAGCAGCCCAAGCCGCCGAGAAAATTTGGTTAGTAAACTAGCCAAACCGATTTTGTTTAACAGATTTATTAGCTTAACTTCCTTTTCCGAAAAAGAAACAAGTCTACTATCGAAAGGGTTTAAATACAATCTAAAAACAATTGTTAAAAAATCAGACATTCAAAATTTAGCAGTAGAGACAGAAATGACCCTCATCAGATCACAAAATAACACAATAGAACAATAGTTTATTAAAGTCACATTTTGAATTCATATCAAACCAACCACCCTAATTTTGAAATTAAAATTGCCCAAAATATTAAAAAGAAAGCTACAGAAAATAACATTATCTTTACAAAAGCCGATAAAGGCAATACAGTGGTTGCAATGTCTAGCAGTGATTATAATAACAAAGTTAGCTCTTTTTTAAACTCCAATAAAAAATTAAAATCATGCTTTTCCGATAATTCTCTCTCAGCGAGAGTCAAAAAAGGTTTTTATTATCAATGCATCCAAGACCCCCAAAATTATATGGTTTTATTAAACTTCACAAGCCCAATAAATCAATTAGACCGGTTGTATCTTATTTAGCCACATCATGTATAAATGTTTTTATAGCTTTAATCAATGTTTTATTAGGCCACACAAAATTCAAATCTAAGTATTCCATTAAAAATTTAGTAGACTAAACACATATAAATTCTCGTTAACTGTTCACTTATTTCGTTTGATGTAACCAATCTATTTCCGAGTATACCACATAAAGAAGTAATCCCTATCATTAAGGATACTTTGAATTCGAACGGCACTAATAATCTTATATATACATCTTTATTAACAAATAAATATACAAATAAAGTAAATATAATACGTGTATGATACAATGAATGTTAGTGAGTTAGTTTGTTTGTTAAATGGCTATCGACCAGCGGTATTTCAGCCCGGAGTTAGTCATTGTCGATATGTCACGCCAGTCTGTCTCTGAAGATGATGATGATGATTGATAATGTGATGCGATGAATTCAAATGTAGTGATTGAAGGGGTTTTGAATTTTGGGATCAGGTTGGGATTTCTGCGCAAGCAGTAGAGGGAAAGGATGTGTTGGTTGAAGGGATTTTTCGAGAATGTTTCGCTTAAGTATAGAAGGCGTTCATTGATAGGGGTAACAGAGGTAGAGTCGTGTAGGAGTTGGTTATTCATTCTTAGAAGAATGCCTAGAACGAAATGACTTTCAATTTAATCACCAGTTTTTCCAAGAAACCGACGGCTTAGCAATTGGTAATACTTTAAGACCATTACTTGCCGAAATATTCAAGAATAATTTAGTCAATTATTGAAAAACACAGTTTGTTCAAAAGTTATTTATATTGGTACAGATATACTGATGATATTTTTATCTGTTTTACAGGCACGAATAGACAACTACAATATTTTTAAATTATATCAATAGTATTTATAATAGTATAAAATTGAGAATGGAGTTAGAATCTAACCAATCAATTAATTTATTAGATATGAATATTAGCAGATTGAATAAGAAACATGAATTTAACATATGTCACAAACTATCAGTGTTTCATTCTATGATGATCGGTTAATTAACACCCCACTTTCAGATAAAAATTATAATGATGATCTAAACCGCATTTTTACTATTACAGTTAATAATTAAAAAACATATTAATCAAAAAACAAAGACAACAAATAATATCGCTAAATTTTTCAATGTCCCAAAATATCACTAGTCAAAAGTATGTATCTATTACTTATTTAGGCCAAATGTCAGTTAACATAGGTAAAATTCTAAATAATTTTAATATCAGAACTTCCTTCAAGACCAAAAATTCGCTACATGCCTATATTAATAATGCAAAAGACCCCACAGATAAAAATAAAGAATCGGGCGTCTGTTTGTTGGGGGATTGCATTAAGATATATGCCGGCCAAACAGTTAGAAGCTTTGAACTTTGAAACCAGAATCAAGGAACGCAGGACGTGTTTCACCCAAAATAAATAAACATCTCCAGGAGCATAATCACACATTTGACAACAATTTCAAGATTCTCCATAAATGCAAGAACGCACTGAAGCTCAATTTATTGGAATCCATGGAAATAAATAAATCTAACAAAAGAGGAGTGATATTAAACGACCAAACAGACACTAATAATTGGCCATTATTAAAGATTTTTTGTAAAATCTTTTAAAATGTTTTTGTTAACCACCGCAAATTCCCCCCAAATCCCCAACCTCATAAAATCCCACTGATGATGCTACAGTGTAACGAAACAATTGTCGTAGTACAATAAATTAATTTTTGAAACCTTACGCTGTACCAGTGTTTTATTAAGTCTTATAATTTAGTTTTAACAAGTAACGGCCGCGTCTATTCAATGTTTGTGTAATAATTGATGGATGTCCATTTGTATATTTTATGGTTATATCCTGTTCACCATTTTCTTTCCGATCATGAAGTTCTTTCCTCAATGATTCAAGTTGTTCCCTTTGCAATTTAGTCCTATCATTAGTAAACCTCGCGTTTCCTAAATCCGCTCCTTTAGTCCCCTCCAAAGATGAATGGCCGACTTTAATTCGATTTTCAAAAACTAATTTTATTGGTCTGGGCTTTGATGAAGGTTTACCAATATGAAAAGCCTTGCGAGGACAAAAGTTATTCATCTTCGTAACAACAAAAGATTTAATTGCAGAAGCATCATTTTCTAGTTTATGTTCAGTTTAGCCAGTAGATTCAGGAATATTAAACACCATAACATTAAGGGACAGCCTTGAAGCTAATTCCTTTTCAAAAAGCTTTTTATTGTTTCGGTAATACATGCCGTTTTTTCGCGTTCTTACGCAATTACAACAAATCCAATGATCCCCTCGCGATTTTTTGTTTCGCTAATAAAATAATCAATTACATCCATTAAACAATCCGCGTGAAACCATTTATTATATTTGCCGTTTAAGTGAATCCGAGCGTTCGCTAACTTTTAATTTGCAACCATTACAAGCAATTGCAATAGCCAGAGAGAAAACATCTTTATTATTAGAAGTAAATATTTTTATATTTTTTTGTGAACTGAAGTGTGCAGACTTGAGATTTCTTATAATCAGCGGCTATCGACCAGCGGTCTCTCATTCTGGATTTAACTATCTGAAAGCGTCATGATTAGTAATGTCTTACGAAATTATCTGTCTTCTGTCATTCAAAGGTTATGTCGCTAATGTCATTATGAGCTGATGAGATGAATTGATGAATGGTGATTTCTGGGTGTTTTGGCTTTGGAGTGATTAAAGGGTTACGAGAATTACACAAATGGTTAAGGATTTCGAGGTTATGGGGATTTGTGGTAATTTTTTAGGACAGGTGTTTCAAGAGGAATTCCTTGCGTTAAATCATACAGGAGGATATTAGATGGGTTATGAATAGCCTACAAATCGTTTTATAAATATGAACGGCTCTGTGTGTAGATATGCATTGATTTTGGTACGTTAAAACTCTAAAATGTCGTGCTCTCTTCTTGATACTCGCCTTAAGGTTTTGGATGTGGGATATGAAGGTTAATATGGGGTCAAATGATATTCCAAGGTATTTACATGTTAGGGAAGGTGTTAATATGTGGTTATTTGATGTTATTTTGTATTGATCATTGTAAGGTCGGCGAAAGGGAATGAGGAGCTGGGATTTATTTGGATTTATCGATTATGGAAAGGGCTTTGTTTAGGGTGGGTGCGTGGGATATGAGCGCTGGAATATCTGCGTAAAGCTGTGGATAGACGGATGGGTATAGAGGAGTGGGGATAAGGGAGAACCTTGGGGGCACCTTGTTATGGAACACAAAAATTGGATATGTTATTTTTGACTTTTACTTGAAGGAGTCTAATCAAGAGGAAGTTATCAATTAAATTAAGGAGATGCATTTAACCAGCAAACCCCGATGCCAAACAGAGTCAAGCGCCTTGCGAATGTATAAAAAGACTGACTATGGGGGACTTTTGGTTTTCGAGGTGTGCTTTCTGACAGTTTAAAGTCAAGATTGTTAATGGTGAGGAAGTGGAGCGGTGTTCAAAGAAGCCAAATTGGTATATAGGGATGTGGTGGGAGAGGTGAAGCATAATTTTAGATTTTAATCTGGATGCAATAGCCATTTTAATGTAATTATTAAATTGTAAGTTATTTAAAATTTAAATAAAACAGAAAAAATGTGCAAAACACAAAAACAATGGACGCACTCTTCACTTCAAAAGGTTGATTATGAGGATTTTAAAAAACAAACTTGGTAGACCACGGAAGCAATTTAAAATGAGTGAGTAACGCAAAGGAATTTAGCAGGTTGAATTAAAATAGTAATAAATATAAATGAAAATCACCTGAACGATAAAATATATCCATCAAATAAAAGTTAATTCGGCCAATAAAGTGATTTTTTCTGTGCGCTCCGGTCCGATATCATTGTCGGAAAAGACAGAATTGCATGATGTCATTTATAGACAGGGATTAAGTCATACTAACGCCTCTCCTTCATAAAATAAGTTTGTTAATGTTTTGGGCAACCTGACATAATGATACTACATGATTAAAAATCTTATGTAATGAAAAATTCAACACTATATAGGCTTCCTTCAAATTTGATCCTACAAAATCTAAACTATTTATTAATTTTGAGAATATAACCCTTAGTTATCTCACAGTAAAAATAAAAATCGATGAGTCCATGAAAATACCTTACAACTAATTAATAATAATTATATTTTTGACTGTGACAACACATGTCATTAAAATAAGTTTGGTATAAGACTAAAATATGATTTACTCAAGTAATAAAAATACTACAGTCGATATTCTGGAGCAGTATAGTTCGTATAAAATTATGGGTTTGAGTGGAAGACCCCTCGATGAAGAGAACTCCGCCTATCCTCCTTTTGACGAAAATTTTAAGTATAATTTTCTATTTTGTAGTATACATTTTGTGTTGTTTTGTTAAATAGGAGTACAAAGATGATAATAAATAAATAAAATGGGAATGATTTAAATAAAAAGATTTAGAAAAACTAAATATAAATAAATAAAACGTACTTAACTAGTTAACAAAATGTGAACTAATACGAAAGTAAACTATTATTGCAAGGAATTCACTAAAACAGTGTCCCAATCTATTCTCAATAGGTAAAATCTAAAACTTGAGAAAATAGGAAAATGAAATTGCATATAATTTGTTTGTTACTAAGTCGCATAATTCTAAAAATTACATTATTTTGGCCATAATTCGTTCTACGAAATGAGTGTCAAAAAAACACCTCTACTTCTTGTTTGCATACCCAAAGCCCAAATATTTATTTTACCCAGTAACTCATGCAAATTATTTGAGAATTATTATTTATTAGTAGTAGTAGTAGTGTTAGGCTATCGACCATATGGTCCTTCCGCTATGTGTTATTTGTGTATTTGTGTGTGTGTAATTGAGCTTGTTACTTTAAAGGATCGCCCCCGTCACTCTAAAGCACTATTAATTGTACCCCAATGGTGAATGGTACCGGTCACCCATCCAAGTGCTGACCCGAACTAATGATGCTTGACTCTCGCTAACGCTAGTTCGGTCGCAACCGAATGCGCCACCACCGGCGTGTGAGAATTTAATATTTTATAAAGAAAATACAAATCTGCTACATATCGCGTCTTATAGTTAATGGTTAGATATTAAGTAAGGTCAATAAATGATTGTAGTTGATATTTACTACTGCTATTATCATCTTGTAAACAATAATCTTTAAGAACTTCTTCTGGACTGTTTCAATTTTTTTTTAATCAAGTATGACTGATGAGGATTCCAAACAACAGATGCATACTCCAATATAGATCTAACAAATGTACAGTACAGCAGTTTTGAAGTACCAGTAGAAAAATACTTGCCCACTCTTGAAATAAACCCCAGCATCTTTATGGATGTACTTGTAATGTTGGTGATATGGTTCTAAAAGTTCATTTTAGTATTAAGTGTAACCCCAAGATCCTTCATTTCACTAAGTCGTTCGAGGGTACATTATTTATTGCGTATATGGAATCAATGCAGGTTTTATTCTTGAAAATTGATATATATATATATATATATATATATATATATATATATACATATATATATTTGCATTTATTAATGTTAACATGCGAATTATTACTATATGACCAGTTAAAAATAACGTCAGACTGAAGCAGCGTACTATCCATTTGATTGCGTATTATGTTGAATAATTTAATATCATCAGGATATAGTAATATGTGAGAATAATTTATTTGGTCTACAATGTCATTTAGAAATAAGTTAAATAAAATTGGGCCTATGTGGGATCTTTGGGGCACACTTAAAGTATCGGTGAATAATTTAGCATTCCATTATTTATATTTATATTTATATTTCACTTTACAATTTCCTGTTTATATTATTGTCTAAAAATTATAAATTATCCATTAATAATTACTAAAATGTAAAAATGTAGGTCACAGGACTTGCGGGCGGAGTTCACTATGTGTTTTTCCACTCTGACCCCTTCTTCTGCGTAAGATGAGGGCATTCTCTTTCACTGAAGTATTTTTGCCGTACAAGTAATATTTATGTCATTGCTGGCGTTTTTATGTCAATTTTATATGTAGCTATTTTTATCACATTTGATTGTCATATTTGTGACAAATAATTCTCACACAATGTTTCCTATGTGAAATTAAGCTATCTATCCAGTTCACGATATCACCATTAAAACCAAGAAGATGAAGTTTATTTTATCAAGATCTTATGACTCACTCTATTTAAAGCTTTAGAGAAATCGGTATAAAATACATCAACTTAATGCTGATTCCCCAAAGTTTTACAATATAAAATATTCCAATAGAATCAGATTGGTTGTTGTAGACTTTCCTCTTAGAAACCCGTGCTGGTGCTCTGTACTATTAATGCCTAACCATTGAAGTTGTTGTAATAAAATACAATGAGTATTTTAGAAATTACCGATTGTATACAAACTCTCCTGTAGTCTGTTATCTCATCAGTCTTAATTGATTTAAAAATTGGAGTTATGTAGGTCCGTTTCCAAAAAAATTGATGAACAAGTTAAAAATATATGTAATTGGAGAAATTAATAAATATATGCAATTTTTTAATAATATGCTAGGAATTCCGCCTGGGTCACAAGTAGAACTACCTTTTATATTGTCAATAGCTTCAAATACCTCAGAAGAATTTATTGTAAATTTGAAATTAATATGGAGCAGACGTAACATTTATCAAGCCATGGTTTCGATTCAACAGTAATGTTTATTCAACAGAAGGCAATGTTTAATCAAATTAAAAAACTTATTTCTCCACAGTAATAATAAATTCAGATGCCAAACGTACCCGTGCTAAATTTGTTTACCATAAGTAAGCTTGCTTCCGTTAAAGAATTTTTGGAAGCGCCAGGCATGAAGTCCCTAATTTTTAAAATTAGTATTTTTATAATTACCTTGGATTGTATCTGTTACTTGAAGGTATTCTTTTAAGATCGTTATAAAATAACATGTGTTTTTTTCATAGAGATTATCTAATCTTCTGAATTTAAACCATTGATCTGGTACAGTTAATAAGACGTACAGCGATTTTATTGGAAACTACTCCATAAATTCAAGCCTTTGTCGCAATGGTCAAAATACAAATAGCCATTTGTGTTGCCAAGCGTATACTAAGAAGAGGGATGTTTTTATGCGTCCGTATATATTGCATGTCGGTGTCAGTGAATGTACATATCTCCTCTCTCCCTCTCTCTATCTCTCCCATTCTCGTTCGGGTCATTTGTGTCTACAAGGAGGAAGAATGTAATATTGTGTATGTGTGTGTCTTTCTCTCTGCACATTTGTGCCTAACTGTGTCAGTGTATGCGGGCGCGAAAATGCAGACATGGCGCCACCGTTCGGGCGTCGGCGGCAAGCGCGAAGCACTCGGACTCCGGGCGAGGAGGCGGTTCGGTGTCCCAGTAACCGAAAGCGCCCGGAATCGCTCGCCCGGGCCTCGAAAACACCCACGAAACCGTCCAAAACACAACATTTTAACCGAACACGTGTAATGCCCACCTCAACGTTAACCCACCGCCCCTCCACTAATTATAACGCACGGCGACGGCGACGACGTTACCCGTCCTCTTCCGCCACCAACCCCCGCGTTCCGTGTCTAATGTTTACATGTTCGTTAACCCATATGTGACATTGATTCTAGACACCGTTCACTTCCGAAACAGTGTGGACAGTGTGCGTGCGTGACGGAGGTAATCTGGACGGAAATTTCATTTTCTTTTTGTAGGTTAGATACGGCTCTGCACGTATTTTAGAATCGCGGGTACGGTGCCGTGAGGGATTACACCCCAGGGAATACCACCGCGTGTGCCTCTTTACTAAACAGGTTGTCCCTAATTGGATATTAAGTGCAGGATTTGTACATAACCTCAAAACTCTTATCCCAACGCTTGTAAATAATAATAATAACACTTAACTTAGGTCAGCCCCCCAACTAATGTTGAGGAAAACACATGTATCCCGTATGGTATTCATTTAACATGTTGTTTACTTTTCGTTAAATATATAATCCTTTTTAAGCATATTCATTTATAATCACTGTAAATAACAAATATTTTTATTAACTAAACAATATTATCCATGTACTTACTTAAAATTAATGGGAAGAATTTGCTTAAATATAGAAGACATCAATTTAAAACTTGTGAAAAACGATCCTTACAGTTTTCAATATTTGTAATATCTAAAGTGAAAGGAAACAAGACGAAGGCTGATAAATGTGAAAGTTTTAATCTAATCTTCCTTCTTTGAAAAGTTTTATATATTAAACTAAAATATCAAGATGCAAATGTATGGAAAATGTAAAATGTGCGCTTGATGAAAGGAAGCGCTCTGGCACCCGCGGTGTTTCACTTTTAGTTAATGGAAATATTATATAGGATTACAAACAGCTTTAGTTTCAGTTAATTCACTTTTCTTAATCAAATTTTAATTTAAATATATCGTATTACAATAATTAAAAAAAACTTTATTGAAAAAAGTTCCTTTTAAAAATGGATATTCGCATTCATATCATATTGCTTTGAATGTTTAAACTGTTTACTATTTACTTACATAATAATATCTGCAAATATGGTTTATAAATATACTAATTTTTTGGTGACTAATGTATAGTAGTAACTTTTTATATATATTTATCCTTGAATAGTGTAAGTTCAAGACACTGTTTTATCGTTTTATGTATGATATAATTGGTAGCTTTTTATTGATGTCCTCTATTATCCGGATCAATTTTCAATATATCCTTCCTGTGTTGTATTTCTCCTTTTCTCATCCTGCCAAAAGGCCTCTTCTAAATCTATGAATGCGACGTATGGCTTTTATTTTCTCTTTTTGCTCCGCTGAATATATGGTCCTTTATATTGCCTTCCAATAATATTGCTTTCACGCTTATATATTATTAATTCGTTTGTTTTCAGGCATATAATCTTATGAACGCTTTGATAATATTAGGTTTGGTTTTAATAATACTTACCGTAAATTTTATTATAAACTATTTATAAACAATACTATATATTTTTTGCATACTCAATCCATCCTTAATATAAATGTAAGACTATATTTATAACAATGTTTTAAAAACTTTTTTTTAATGATTTTAATGATATCTTAATATATTAATTGCTGAGGCTGTTTTTCTTTAAAATACATTTCTTAAACGTTACGAACCATTCCTTCACCTCAATAAGTAACAGTAAGCATATCATCAATTATTCTAAAACACAATTATTGTTTCTTCGATAAGAACTATTGTCAACGAACAGAAGAGCTGGTAATGGGTTGACCCTTGAGTCCACCTAAACTTTTTATGGCTAAAATTTACTATACATTGAATTAAATTCTCATTTAACCCGTGGTAAAACATGTTTATGTTAATTATAAGGTTAATTAAACAATTTGTTTTGTTTCGCTATTTTAAAATACTGAAATAAAACCAAGTGTTTAATTAACCTTCTAATATTATTCTTACTTCCGAAGTGGGCAAAAAACATATTGGTATATAGTATAGATATTTAGATGGTGTAATAGCAAGCTTTTTAGGGACAGATAGGCAACTAAATTAATTTTTGAAATGTATCAATTGAATTCATCATCAAATAAAATTTACAGAGGAATCATAACAAAACAATTTTAACTATTCTGACCTTTTTATTCTATTACAACCATTTAAATTTAAAATGAAAAAGGGGACACAATAACTTTTTTAGCACTTTATTTACAAAGTAATATTGTCTTCTTCTTCTTTATTATATTCAAGATGTACTACAAAGTAAACGCCTCTACAAATTAAACTCTTTAATTTAAAATTTTTAAAATCTTACATTTACAGATTCGTTAAATTTAATTTCAAATATACACTTATTCACAAATTAGTTTTTCTGAACTCATTGTTTAATATACCACAAAAATTACCTTTATCAGAGTCCTAAATTAACATAATTCAAAATTTAACAATCAATAATGGATACAGCATTAGATATGATTCGATAATAAGGCAACAAAATGAAGTTAGAAAATCTTGTAATAAAACAATTCAAGTTGATTAGTTTCTGTTAACTCAATGATTAAAGAAACCTTCTTATTGCACTTTAACAGGACCCGATTTTACTATTAAAGAACAGATTTTAGTGTAAACATTTTAAACAATTTAAATAAACACATCATAAATATTGCATTAAAACTATTTTTATAAACATGCAATAACATTTTCAAATCAAAACCTTTAATTAATAAATCAAATAACAAATTCTTGTCAACAATGTAAGCAAATATACATAGGTCAGTCTGGGTTTTAAAAACCATATTAAAAGAATAAATTCAATAATGTGTACTAAAGCAAGAGAAATCTACATTTGCAAAACATTTAATTGAAAACAAACATACATTTGGCGAGTATGTGCATCAGGTAATCAATTTCGTTGAAAATAAGATCCAAAAATTATTTACTAGAATCCCTCGTCCGAAACCGGTTATTCTCCTACTTAACGAACATACTGATTTTGTATATTCTCTACTGTTTCTTTTTATATAAATATTATATATGTGTTTCTAGTTTTGTTAATTTAATTCTAGTTCTATGATAAGAAGGTCTTCACCATAACCATAATCTTTAAAAGTAAAGAAGAGTATTTTTATTTAATAATTTTAAAATACGAAAGCATTTCGTAAATCTACAACAATAAATCTTACTAAGACTACAAAACAAATCACTTATTGAAACAACTACTTCTATAATTGTGTGATCTTTTAATACCTCGCCCCAAATATGCATTTAACAAAAATATGTCAACTCTACTCTTATAGGCAATGATGATGACAGTTATGGCTCTTCGCTTTGCTTCATTGGTGAACAAAATAGGATTGATGATAAATTAATTTACTTTTGAAGGAAATAACAAAAATATAGTAGTGTAAATTAAATATTGATTTACAGGTGCAGTATTATTAAAAAAAAAGTAATAATTAGAATTAATTATTTTGAGCGTTTCTGCATCGCAGTTTTACAACTCAGTAACAGTTAAAAACTACTCCTCGTACTAAAGTACCGCCACGTATTGAATTGCATAACTGTTAGTTGTCGTTTTATATCTGAAATTATATTCAGCACAATGAAACATTTTTGTGGTGCCATCGCTTCCCAAGCACGTCTTAGAATTGATAGACTATCTGCAGACACTTGTTTTGCTGTATCACAGCTCATCAGTGCAGCTTATGACATAACTTTGTTTTTAAATTTACAAGGCGAGTTAAAAAAAAAAAACAATATCACCACAGATGAAAATCCGACTTAAAAGTGTAAATTAAATATTTATTTACAGATTCAGTATTATAAGAGTAATAATAATAATAATATAACGGGTGTCCAACAATTATTGCAGTCCCGGGTGGCGTTGGAATAAAAAACGTAGGTCGATTCTTACATGTTGCAAATAAATGAACTGACATTTTTAATGCACATTTAAGTTATGTTTGACAATTAAAATGTCAGTTCATTTATTTGGCACATGATAGAATTGTCCTACGTTTTTGATTCCAACGCCACCCGGGACTGCAATAATTGTTGGACACCCGTTATATTTATTGCGGAAATCTCCATTTTACATAGAATATACAAAAATAATTATAATTAGATGAGAAAGAAAATAACAAAATATAAACTAAAAAACTGTTTTAAAAAAATACAAACTTATATACTACTACAATGCATCCGAATACAAATTATTTCAAATAAAGTATTTTAAACTCCGTTTAAACAAAATAAAAATTAGTTCCAAAAACATTAAAGCGAGGATGGTTATTCAATATATTTACACGTCTCATTACTCTTTGAAAAGGGCTATTAAACGAATAATTATATTTAAAAACTCCAACATGAAAAACAAGTATACTCCTCGATTTAACTAAATAAGGATTGGCCATAAAATAAAGCATTTCAAGTAATGCTGAACAAGCAATTCTACCTGAAATAAGTTTATGAAAGAAACACAAATCATGTTCAGTCCTTCTTGACTCTAGAGATATAAGACTTAAGCTACTTAACGTAACGTTTGCATTAAAGTGTGAATGTGGTATACCAGACCTAAACGAAATATACTTTAAAAATTTGTTTTGTACTCGCTCTATTCTTAAAATATGAGTTGTGTAATATGGAGACCATACAATGCCAGCATACTTTAACTTAAAGCGTACTAAGGAACAATAAAGCAATCTCAATGTATATATATTAAATTTAGATCCATTTCTGATTATAAAACCTAAAGTTCTCATTGCCGTTCGTAGAATTAAGTCTATATGATCAATGAAATTTACATTAGAGTCAAAAACAACACCTAGATCATTAATACAATGAACCCTTTGTAAAACCAAGGCATTTAAAATGTAAAAAAAACCATTAATATCACTATTTTTTCTAGTAAATCTGATATGTTTACACTTATTAACATTAAGGTATAAATAGTTTATATCGCACTAGAATTGTAAATTATCCAGATCTGATTGAATATCAAATTGATCACTAGGTTGAGTTATAGATTTAAATATTTTTAAATCATCTGCAAAGAAGAGATATTGGAAATTTTTTAATGAATCACTAAGATCATTTATAAAAAGTAAAAATAGGATGGGCCCACAATGCGTTCCCTGTGGAACTTCCGATGGTACATTTATACATTTAGATTTACCTATTTTTACACATTGAGTTCTGTTGCTCAAGAAAGATTCCAACCATCTTAAGGCATAGACATTAAATTGATAATTTCTTAATTTATTAATTAAAATTTTATGGTTCACTCTATCACACGCCTTGGAGAAATCGATCGATGCTATAACATGATGTCCATTCTCCAAGGCATCTAATATGTAAGATTGGTAAGCCAATAGATTCGTCACTGTTGAACGTCCTTGGCAAAATCCGTGCTGTTCCGGGATAATTATGTTTCTTGACAAATACATTAATTGCGATGGAATTAGTTTATCAAAAACTGTAGGAAGCGCCGACTGAAGAGCCACTCCTCTATAATTTCCGACTTCGCTCTTTTTGCCTGATTTATATATAGGCACTATGAAATTATGTTTCCAAAGACCAGGGAACTTGCATTGAGCCAAGGACGCACGAAATAACAAATATATTGGCTCCGTGATAGTACAGACACATTTGCTTAAGAAATCCCCTGGAATTTAGATGATAGTTCACTATAAATTTCATTTATATTAATGGATAATTTATCACCACACGCCCTATGGTCACTTAGTTGCTGATATTCTGAAGAACCCATGTCGCTTTCCATTGATACAGTGTAGTTTTCGGCAAAGTTGTCCGCAAAAGAGTCAACAATAGCATCTACACTGGAAATGGGGCATTTTTTAAATGTCATAATCTTCACTCTTCAGTTTTTTAATATGGCTCCAAAATTTCATGGGTTTTTTACTAATATCAATTTCTATATTTTTACAATATATGTAAATCTTGAAATCTGCAACTTTGTTGTTTACATTCGTTCCTAAGTCTATGGAATTTTTGTTTGTCCACACAATTAGTTATTTAACTTTCGAAGAACTTAAATGTTGCACTGAAGAAGTTTGTTGTTTTTTTTATTTTAAAAATCTTATAAACCTACGACTGATTTATTTCACACTTTTATTAATAATAATGATAATAATAATAATAATAATATTTTATTGGTGCTACTGATCCATAAATCTTACAATTTACGATAGCTAGGTGGTAAACTTATAATCTAAATAATCCGCCAAGCTAAAGAAAGCTTCTCTTAAAAGGATAGCTTTAGCGGCATGTTTCATAATTTTGGTTGGCGTTACTCTTATATGCTCAGGCAACTTATTATAAAATTTAATGCCAAAATAATTGTCTCACTGACATCGGCTTAAGCGTAATGGGGCAGGACACAGGTTACTTATTCCTCGTACAGTGATCATGGCTGGTCTGATAATGCTCGTATTTGTTTATATTATTACGGACATAGGTAATGCATTTCAAAATATATGCAAGAAATAGTTAATATCTTTTGTTTAATAATTGCCTATATACAGTCTCTCCTAAACCACAATCCTGATATTATTCTAACAGCTCTTCTCAGAAGGGAGAACACTCGATGACGTATAGCAGAAAAACCCCAAACTATAATTCCGTAGGTGAGTATTGAATGACAGAATGAGAAATAAGTTAACCATAAAATATCTATGCTTACATTATTCTGCAAATTACGTAATAAGTTAATAGCCTTATTAATTTTCTTGACTAATTTCACACCTTGCACATCCCATAATATTGTATTATCAAGGTGTATACCAAGAAATTTTGTCGATCGAACTTAAACGGATTTGGTTGATGTGTAAGCGTAAACGTCATTTGAATTGTTTTGCTATCATTAAGACTAAGTTTATTGCAACAAAACCATGCTTTAGCCTCGGCTAATGCTTTGACTTGTAAAAAGGACATTTGCTTACTTCTTTGTTTGTATTCATGAGAGTGGTATCATAAGCATATAACATTGAAAAACAACTCTTAATATATTCAGGGAAATCACGTATATACAAAAAAAGAAACGGTCCGAGAACTGACCCCTATGGTACACCTTCGGATATAGATGATATCGTTGACATATGTCCATTAGCATATACACACTGCTTTCTTCCCGCCAGATATGGCATTAACAGTTTACAGCTGTCGGGACTAAAATTATAGATATACAATTTTCTTAAAAAAACACAATGTGAGACACAATCGAATGCCTTAGAGAGATCGATAAACGATGCTATAGCAACCTCATCCCTCTCAATAGTATCAATTATATTTTTAATTAAATCAAGTGCAGCAGTCGACGTTAATTTACCTTTCATGAAACCATGTTGTTGATCAGTTAGTAAATTATTATCCTATAAGAAATTTATTATTTGACAGTGAAGTATGATTTCAATATTGTTTTTAATTATGGCTAAAAGGGATATCGGCCTATAATTATTAATCTCATTCATATCTCCACCTTTTTGAACTGGCACCAGCTTGGCTATTTTGAGCGCGTCGGGAAAGATTCCAGTTAATATTATTTTATTAATGGGTATTGTAAATTGTTCAATAATTACATCAACATTTTCTTTTATAATATTAGTAGATAGACCATAGTATTCAGTGCTTTTACTATTTCCAAGACGTTTGACAGCATCCCTAACAACCACGGGTGAAACAGTATTAAGACTGAAGGTTCTGTTGCAAAACACAGATTCACTTGTGATAAGAATGGGATCTAGGTCACTATCTGGCAAATTGTCACTAATGATTTTAGAGATAAAATAATAATTAAATTTCAAGCCTTAATATCTCTACTGGTTATATGTGCAGCCTTTTTACCATTGCTTTCATTAAAAACATTCCATAGGGCTTTATTTGAATTTTGGGAAGATTTTAGATATTTGTTATTAGATGCCATGTTTGCTTCTTTTAGTGCTCTTTTATATTGAATTTTGATTTCCCTTTCCAATACAATATGTACTGCATTTCTGGAAATTTTATTTGACTGGTGAATTAAATTAAAGTCTCTCATTTTCCTGAGATCGGATGAGAACCAGTTTATACGATTTCTATTTGATGAATTATAGTATTTTTCAGGAAATGCCATATTATAATAATAATAAATTGTATCAATGAAAGCAGAGCACATCTCATTTATATCACAGTTTTTTAGGTGATTCCACTTTTCCCTATCTAGTAAGTGATAAAATGTGAATTTTTCTATTTCTGTAATAGGCCGTAAAATTCTAGTTTGAGGTGATGGAATTGTTTTAAAATCATGTAGTGTTAGATATACACAAAAGTGGTCTGAAAAGTTAGTTTTAAATAGCATTGTACATATTTTCTCTATATCAGTGTTTGTAAATATATTGTCTAAATAATTAAAATACCTTGTTGGAAAGTCGACAGTATAAAATATA
The DNA here is from genome assembly GCA_963969525.1 of Ontholestes murinus. Classification (NCBI taxonomy): domain Eukaryota; kingdom Metazoa; phylum Arthropoda; class Insecta; order Coleoptera; family Staphylinidae; genus Ontholestes; species Ontholestes murinus. Next base: position 59,543,923 of record OZ018389.1, on the reverse strand, counting down.
ATAGATAAGAACTTAATGTAATTGATAAAGGCTTATTTAGTTATAATTTTGATAACTGTTAATCTACATTAGTATTCATTGTTTCTTTTAAAACTAGCCTTATTGTTATTTAACCTGGCTTTTAATCATTTATTATTAAACGCTCCATTACGAATTTTGCGTGACAAAATTATTTCTTTAGCGATTCTAAAAAAAATATATGTAACATTTCATTTTTAAGCACATTAAGAGAAAAAATGTTAATAATAATTTTACTTAGTAATTTATATTTTGGGTTGTAAGGTTTTTTAGAATTTTCAGTTGAGTTTAGTTGTATGGCATTTTATTAAAATATTTCTAAAATTCTCATAATTTTAGAACGCTCCCTTATCTTCGTCAAATTATCTTTAGCATACTTAGTAGTATACAGGGTGAGTTTTTTTTGATGTTCTCTATGGGGATCTCGGAAACTCTAAGAGATAGAGAAACGGTTAAATGGGGAAAGAAGTGTAGATTTACGAGACGAATAAAATTCCACTTTCAAAGTTTTCAAAAAAGTCAAGGGTAACTAGATATTTTGAAAAAAGTAAAAAGGGTCAATTTTTTCAAATCAATATATTTCGGTTATTATAACAGATAGAAAAAAACTGTAAAGGACAAAGTTTTAGATAATTTTACGCAGATTAATAAAAAATAATTCAATTGTAAAAAGATATAATTTATGTTATAATAGTATTAATAGTGGACTCTGACCATATTTTTTTAATAATAAAATTTCTCTCCCATTGATATATTGATAATTACAGAATTACTTTATGCTGTTATTTCATTTTGGTTTATCTCTGTAAAACTAATAATTACAATATTGCTATTATTATAAACAACTGCAATTGTTTTACTTTCATCTTTTTATGGCTACCCATTTTTTATTTATAATACAATTTAAAATGACTATTACTCACCTATTTTTAGAAATAACCATGTCGTATGTCATATTGTATTAAAGAGAAAAAAAATACCTTTTGAATGAGGCCATAGCCAACTATGGTTTCCATTTAAAAAAATGTAAGTTTGCGTCATATCTCGGAAAGTAATGGCGATAAAAATCTTCTGATTATTTTTTATTAATCTACATAAAATTATCTAAAACTTTGTCCTTTACAGTTTTCTTCTATCTGTTATAATAACCGAGATATATTGATTTGAAAAAATTGACACTTTTTACTTTTTTCAAAATATCTAGTTACCCTTGACTTTTTTGAAAACTTTGAATGTGGAATTTTATTCGTGTTGTAAATCTACACTTCTTTCCCCATTTAACCGTTTCTCTATCTCTTATAGTTTCCGAGATCCCCATAGAGAACATCTAAAAAAACTCACCCTGTATATAGACAATAGACAAATGTTCTGATTTGATGTTTTTTAATAGAAGTAAAAATATCTGTGAATATCGATAATAGACACGACAACAACTTTTATTAAATGTTTCTGATCAAATAGTAAGTATTTGGTATTCAATGAAAATGGAAACAGCAAAGATTATGCTTTGCTTGTAATATTTATCTGTATAATATATTAATTATTTATATAATTTATTATAACAACAAATATTGGGAGCTTTTAGAGCAACATTATATTGGTTAGTTGTTAAAGCGTTAAGATGTTCAAAATCAATATTAATTTTTATACTAAATTTATGAATAACTCTGTGATTTTCGAAAATGTATGTTTATATTCACAATAACTGTTTCTCAAATGTATCGCTTCTTTAGGTGAATTAAAGTTGCAAACTTCATTTAAATCTTAAGTACAAAAAATATACTATTCAAGGTTAGTCAAAATGTATGGGTATTTTTTTAAAGATTCCAGTAAAATTATTAAAATATAAAGGAAAATAAAAAATATTGTTATTTTGATAAGAATGTTTTGAACTAATAATACTATTAGGTTTATTTATTCTTGTTGAGCGAATTTTTGAGTTGTTGCAGCCTTATGGTTGGTAAATTGGCTTCCGAGTGCAAAATAAAAACTATCGACCTACGTCGTGCCAAAAGTCATTTTGAGCTTGTATATATAAAAAAAATTAACATGATTTTGGGGAAAATTGAATAGAAAATAAAATACATATACCTAACATAATAAAATTATTCTGTAGAATATTAGATTATTTTCTGTAGAGCATCCATCAACTCGTAGTCTTTGAGACTATAAAAAAGTTATTTGAACTTATTTCCTACTTTAACGTAGTGTTATATTTATACGCTTTTGGATGTTTAAAAATTAAAATAAAAAAAAATCTTAGTAGGCTATGAATAGATTCAAAGAAATTCATATTAAGGTCTTATTAAGTTTGTTTTATTCTCTTTTGATAAACTTGAAATTAATGAATCCTAATCACTAATAATCTCTACGGTCCCTTTGATTTTTTTTAATCACTAACTTATTAGTATAATTTATGTATTTGAATATGCTTACACAACATTCTATAATTGTATATAAAATGCATTAATATCAACAAAAATTTTAGTCATATATAGAAAGGGCATATTTCACAATATAGGATTATTCCACTCGTCAATACTTTCTTCCATGAGAAACTTGTTTCTTGAAGCTTATCTCAAAATATTTCATCTACCGTCATTTTTATTTCATTTTTGTTTTGGCCAAATGCGATATAATATATCATCAAAAGGAACTTACACAAAAGTGTGACCTATTTCGTCTTGACAGTAGTTGCACTAGTTATAATGGTACTGCACACAACCAATTTTATTTCCCTAATAAATCTGTTTTAAATATATTTATTACTAAATTTTTATTCTATTTTCTAATAGGTAATGTTTTTTTAACCTGTATAAAATCTTTTAAATATTCAGAGTAGCGTATAGAATGGAAAGTCTAAAACTTTTTATAATTGTGCAATTATTTTCCAAATAAAATATATTAACCATTAAATATTGAAATGACGAGGCTTATACATGGTAAAATTCCATTATATATTAACAACGCTACAGATAAGATCAAAAAAACAAAAGATCTGGTGTCTTGTTAGAGTGTGGAAATTTCCCAATGGTGTATGTGGGACAAACAGGCCGCAGATTTGAAGACATAATATCAGAGCACAAAAGGAGCTTCAACAACAAAATACATCATCAATATATGCCAACTATCTTAGAGACAGGATACGCATTCAACGAGAATTTTAAAATACTACATACATGCAACAAAGGCAAGAAGTTTAACCTATTCGAACAACTTGAAATAAATAAATTTGAAAAACGCTGCACTCTACTCAACGACTAATTACTTAACTTAAGTTAGCAATTCCCCACTAATCAACATATAGTACACATGCTCATAACTCCTCTCCCCACTTCAACACAATAGTATATAAGATAACATTGTAGTCCATTAATAATCTGCCTCATGAAGCCACTCTGTGGCATATGTCGTAGTTTCGACATTAAAATCAGTGAAATTACTGACCATTAAATCTTTAACACCAATATTGAAATCACTGGGCTCATAGTATAAGTTTCTTTTAGAACCATTCCATTGCTTTAACATTAGTGATTTTATATTCTCCGAATCTTCAGTAGTGGTATAGGTGGTCTCATATAAGGAAACAACTCTTAATTGCTAACGAAAAGTACTTTGGCAGATTTAATTGCTCTAAAAGCAGCAAAATCTGCTATATATCCACCGCTATTGATAATGTAGTCCTTTCGCCGTATTTGGTGTATTTTGTAAATGAGCTTGTGAAAAACAAGGAATCCAACGGATCACTCTACAGATTGTACTCAAGTTACGCGAAAAACTTCGGATTATTAACGAAAAGTTACTGCAGCAAAAACATACCATCCAAGAGAAATATAATTTAATAAAATATTTAGAACATAACCAAAATATAAATCAAATCAAACAAGATCCTACTAATATTAAAATGGTTAGAAATAAACCGATACATGCAATACAACTAAATATAATAAATCAAAAGGAAACTGTAGTAGTTCCTAATCCTGCAACCCAACAAACACACACTGTTAGGAATAATAAAATCAGCAGACATAGTATTCCATTACAAGCAACAAATTCTAGTTAATCAGAGATGGAGCCACAGGACATTCATATGAAAAATACAGAAAACCAGAAATGGACGAAAGTACAAAATAGAAGAAAGACGTAATATAGCGGCAGCTCAGAGGATAGAAGTACACTCAAACATGTGCCCACATCAGCCGGAAGTGGATTTTTGTCTCTCACCTAAGGCAAAAAAAAAACTAAAGACCACGGCAGCACACTTAATAAACATTTCATCGTAGAATAACTTGAACTAAAACTCAGGGATGGAGGATATTCTTCATTCAAAATTGGTGTACCTAACGGTGTTTCAGGTTACGTTATTAATCATGAGTTCTAGCCAATGAATACATTCGTAAATATTGCTCCACTTATAACAGCATTACATTCTTTTCTTACAAAATAATTCATTGTTTAGAGTCTGGAGAGTACCCAATTGGAATATTTATTGAACTTAGTCAAGCTTTTGACTGTATTGACATTATTATTTTGCTCTATAAACTATAATTTTGGGATTCGAGGAGCGGCCCATGATTGGTTTCGATCATATATTGCAAACAGACGACAACGTGTTAAATTTAACAAACTAAAAAATACTCAAGAACTACTTACTTTTTAGATATTAATATAATAAATCTAGGTATCCCTCCAGGGTCATTACTAGGCCCTATTTATCTTGTATATCAATGATATTGTTCATCACGTTGAAGAAGATTTGTATATGTACGCAGATGATACCTAGATCATTTTAAGTCATCCATTAAGCTCTCAGCTAGAGATACAATGCAACCTTATTTTAGAGCAATTATCTTCATGGTTTCATCGTAATAGACTCATAATTAACACCACAAAAACCTCTTTATACGAAACAATCTAAACACGATTTAAACGTTTTCATTAGGTTTGATCAAAATACCCTGACACCGACAAAATCCAATACAATTCCTTGGCTTATTCATTGATGAAAATCTTGACTGGTCCACTCATTGTAATCAACTAGTAACAACCTTAAATAAGTATTGTTTTCTCATCAGAAATCTCAAACAATACTTAACCATTAATCAGTTGAAAACGTTTTACTTTGCAACAAAAACGCATTATACGCCTCATTGTAGGCATTGTCAGCACACCTCATGTAAATCATATTTCAGGAAATTGTCACTTCTACCACTACTTTGCTTAATTATTTACAAAATACTTACCCTCAATACTTGGCGCTTTCCTTTTCAACAACCTTCCAAATGAAATTAAATCATCTCCTAATTTATCAATGTTTAAAAACCAACTATTCACATTTTTGCTTAATAATATGTTTTATATCATTCAAGAATTTCTATGTTCTTATTAATATCATAATATTATATAACCTGTTATTTTTGTAGATTATGTTGACTTTTCCGATATGCAACGCTACTGTATACATCTATAGAAATGAACTCTTTATTATTATATTATTAAATTTTGTAGTGGCATAATATCGTAGATTTCAGATTTACTCATTCTCTTCAAGAATCTCGGTTTAAATTAAAAATCACTTGACGTGTTTCACAGAAATTTAATATTTTCTCCCCGACTAGTTTTGATAATAAACAATTATCAAGGAGTTAACAAAGCGCTTCGTTTTATCAACGAGCAGCAGGAAACGTTGATTTTGTAAACATAATAGTTGATATTTTTTGGAGATGGTTTTCAGAGCAGAATTCGCCTTCTTTGGCTTGGGCGCTTTGGTTTTTTTTAGGACCGCTCTTGGCCTTTTTTTTAATTTTCGATGGGGACAATGAAATCGCATTTTGCTACCTTCTTCTCAGAAGAAGCAGTGACGGTTGAGCCTTTTTAGCCTTTCCGATTGAAGATTTCATTTCTTCTACGTTGGCCTTCTTAGCTCCGCCTCTACCACTTTACTCTGCACTTTTATGTGATCTTGTAACCGAGAATATGACGAGAGTCTTCAACCTTTCATTCATTTTTTTTTCGTTTTGACATTGACCTGATCGCGATTTCCTCATTGGTTGGATACATGAATATGTTCTTCGATTTTTACTTTCCCAAAAAATCAAGAACCAATAACTTTATATTAAACAAGTTGAACAACTTGAAGCCAATTCTTCACAATGCTATTAAATAGATTACAAACTTTCTTAGTGACGCAATTTCTTCAACAATCTTCCTTATACATAAATATTTAGCTGTACGCCAATGGGAAATATTTATATTTATTTTAACCTAGTTTTGTATTTAATTGAATATACTTAATTAATTTTGAAGTTTTATAAAGACGACATCAAGAAATTTTTAATATAAAACATAGTTGATGTCGCTATGAAACAATAATAATATTGTGACTAAACAAATAAATGAAATGATAATATGACAAAATTGATTTTCACTGTAGACCAAAATTGCCCAAATTTGTTTTAACTTTGATAATGATTCGTAAGGATCGAAACACGTGTCAGTAGTTTTTTATGATAAAATATATGTAGACCACAGCAAGTGTATTACTTCTCCCAATTTAAAATTGTCAATTTTTAGATATTATCCTTTTCCAAATTTATATTAATGTTCAGCGCATTACTATAATTTTAACTTATTTTCTTAATGTAGTAATTTTCGTGATCCTAATTACCCAAGATATAAAAAATATGGTTCGTATAATGGGATAATAAAGTTTAAATCCCTTTTAATTATTAAGGTAACCGTTAAACTTTAGGGCTAATAAAATGTTGTAAATATAAAAATGTAATTGTTTAGTTAGATGAAGAATATAAAAGACAAAAAATACGGCATTGAAATTTAACTCCTCGATATTTAATTACAAAAAAAAACAGTAGAAAGGGTATAAACAAGTAATCAGATAATTAAGTGTTTAATAACTGCTGTTTGTTCTTATATATGAAATTTATACAAAATATGAAATTTTTAACTCGTAATTAAAAATTTTTTCATTATAATATCTAGTAATGTCGGTTAAAGTGATATAATTTGTAATCTAAATTGTACGGGTGTATGTTTCCATTACGGGTTGTAACGTGAACAGAAACTGGTACGATCATATTTCAAAACGTTTGTGTTTCCGAGTGCGGCCTAGGGTCACTTTATATCTAGTGATTAAAATGATATAATTAATATTATAAATTACACCAGTTTATGTTTACGTTTCCGGTTGCAGCGCGAACAGAGAATGGGGATTATATTTCAAAACGTTCGTACATCCGGGTGCAACTTTCAGTTGCGAATAAATATGTTTTTATTGTGCAACTTTGATCACTTTTGGTGTGAAAATGTTTTCATTCGTTCAAACTACCTGATTGTTTGCGTACAATATACTAGCCCTTTATTAGATTTATATTGTTGCTGTTAAGGAAGGATATCATTAAATTCTTAGAATTTTTTTAAGCTTACCTAATAGAAAAAAATAAGACTAAACACGTTCAGAGTGTATTAAAAACAATAGTGAATTTTACTATAACTTACATTTATAGCATCACACCTGTTCATTAACAAATAGCGGTTATAATATTCAGTGATTTTAAATGTTCGTAAGATTTAGTTAAGTTTATACGAATTATAGTTGATTCCAAAAACATTTAACCAAGCACGAACATTGTATTTATTACAAAGACTTATCATACAATAATAATTAGATTATAACAATTTTTTATATAATAATTTTAAGTTTAGTGTAAATTATGTGCCCCTTTCGAAACAAATTATATTTTGAAATAAATAATAATTGACGTATACAGAAAATCTTATATGTAAAACCAATGGGAATTATTATTTAAAGCGATGTATTTTTATTAGTTACTACGCCTATTTGAGTAAAATTATTTTATACATACTTAATCACAAATTAAAAACACTTTTTACATTTTTTATATAAGATTTTTATTCATTTAATGACGGTTTCGATACATTAACGTACCATTTTCAAACTTACACGGTTTGGGGAAAAAAGTAAACAGTGTGTTTAATTTGTAATATTATTTTTGTATATAAATCTGGGCGGAGGTATAATATTATCATTTGGAATATTTCTGCAATCTGCTTTCTCTAAAATGCTAGATTTTATTATTACAAAGTTGAGGATTTATTATATTATAATTAAAAACCAACTTTAGCTCATTTTTTATTTACAAACCACAGTTTTAATTTTCTGTACTAACCCAAATTTCTACAAGCAATTGACATTGTAATTAATTTAGTAAAATTTAGTAAAATAATGTGTAAGGCCTCTTTAACTGTTCTGTCTATTTATTAATTTAGATAACGTCTCTCAAATATATATTTGCATTGGAACATATTCAATTAAATTGGAAAAATGTTATCATACAAAAGATCAGATCAGCAACAGTTCAAAACATAATAATTGAAAACAATGTTGATAAGATATATCTAATAAACTGTCACTGATTGACGTAATTTTCCCATAGGGGAGATTAATAAATAAAATGTGTTGTTATCACAAACTACTTTTTATTTATGACAGGTTTCAACCTGTATATGGCCTTGATATAACAAGAGAGTATATTTAAATATACAAATATTGACAATTGGATACAATGGATATATATACATTTATATTTATTAATGTATATAAATATGTAGTTACTCTACCTCCCTTGTTTCTCTGTTTATGACGGCTGTTAGATCCCACAATATATATATACAAAAAAGATAAAACAAATGTCATTCGACGCTATATTAGCAAGATAATGAACAATTTTTATAACTTTTACACTTTTTAAGCAAATTTTATCAAGTATTGTCGGTTTTAACGTATCTGGATAAATTATGGCAGATCGATCAGCTTTACAAGACAGAGCAGAGTTATTGACAAGTGTCAAAAAATTTAAAAGAGAACGTAGTAAACCAGTACGAAATATGGAGAATTCATTGGATATCTTGCAAAGCGTGGTTGTAAATCCTCAAATATCTGTTAGAAAATTCGCTAGAAGTTTAGGATTGGGAAAGTCAGCAGTACATAAGGTACTAGCGGCGAAAACGTTTAAAGCATTGAAACCTTTGCAAGAACATGATTACGACAATCTTTCTGAATTTTGTTTCATGGTACAAGGTGAAATAGAAATTGATAGAACATTTCCTAAGAAGGTCCTGTTAATAGATGAAGCTACATTTACTACAACTGGTGTAGTATTATTACAAAACTGGTGGTCATTAGAAAATCCAGCATTCCGAATTATCTGCAAAAATAAATATTTAATCAAATGTTTGATGTGGAATTTTGAACAGAAATACTATAGGGCCTTTCAAATTTCGAGTTTAAATTCAGAAAGATATTTAGAATTTTTAAATATGGAATTTGAAAATGAATTTGACATAACTCTACAAGAAATTCTCTTTCTAATTACTTTGGTAAAATTCCGTAAATGAAATATGATAACACTTCTTCAGGTGAAGAAATGATCATATCCTCGCCTGAAGAAGTGTTGTCATCCAACATCACATGCGGGCCCGATAATGTACCAGCCATTATTATTAAAGATTGTGCAAAAGCATTAGATTTACCACTATTGCACATTGTTAATCCCATTCTAACATCATGTGCTTATCCTGATTGCTGGAAACGCACAAAAGTTATACCCCTTCACAAAAAGAATGAGATTAATAACATACTACATTACCGCGGTATAGCTTTAATTTGTAATTTCTCAAAAATATTTGAAATAATCATTAATGATATAATTTATAAACATCTTAAACCTAAAATATCAAATAATCAGCATGGTTTCTTAAAAGGCAAATCAAAAACGACGAACTTATTAAATTTTGTTGATGATATTTCTTGCAATCTTGAAAATCGTTATCAAATAGATGTCATATATACTGATCTAACCAAAGCTTTCGACAGAGTGTCCCACAATATATTACTAACGAAATTGTCAGTTTTTGGACTTAATTATAATCTTTATAGCCTTATTTCTTCATATTTATCAAATAATAAAAATCTTACGAAATACCAAAATGTTTATTATTTGGTATTTATAAATACCAAAATGGTATCTTGAACCATTAATTGCCTTTTACAACAGTTTTATACGTAGTAAACTCGAGTACTCGTCGGTCGTTTGGAGTCCGTATTATAATGCAAACATAAATGCTCTTGAAAAGGTTCAACGTAAATTTTTAAAAACCCTTTACTTTCGTAAACATGGTACTTATTTACCGCATCTCTTTGACTATCCGGGTCTCTTGGATGAGTTTGGATATCAAAGCCTTGAAGCTCGTCGTATCATTTCTCAAATTGTATTTATTTATATGTTATTAAATGGACAGATATTGGATGAGACGTTGTTATCCAAACTAAACTTTTATGTACCGTCTAATAGATCTCGTCAGAGACATGCAAAACTAATTATCGCTTACACTCTCCTACCTATGCGATGTGTTCTTACGTAAATAAATATTGCTATGACCTTGACCTTTTCAGCGACACTTTAAGTAAAATAGTAAATACAGCTAAGTGTAGAATCAGCTATAACTATGTTAATTGCGCTATTTACATATATCTTTGTATATTAATTTATTTTTTATATTTATGCTAACTTATAATTAGTAGTTTTGATTATTTTTGATAATATATTTCGCCTGTTCCTAATTTTAATTACTTTATTACTTTATTTCAGCATTTTATTTTATTTTATTGTTCGTAAGCTATTTGTTGTTGTTTTGTAATTTATATTATCCTGTAATTGGATACTTATCTGTTGGATAATAAAGCATTTATGCATTTATTTATTTATTTATCAACTAAAAGTAGTTGGCCAACATTTGCTAGCTTCATAAGTATTAACTACAGTTTCGGAAGTTGCTGCTTTATAATAAGCTACTGTTATTAAATCAGCAATTCTGTATAACTTCACACATTGCCCTGTATTAGAGTTAATCCACTAATCATGTGTTTGGTCATAATTTTGCATTGGCCCAAACAAGTGATTGCAGCTTATTTTTTACATGATGTAATTAATTTGTTTTTATATGTATTTTTAAGAAAGAAGAAGACTAAATATTTAAATAAATAAATTAATAGCAACAGAATAACTCCACTTTGCTTTTCTAGCTCTAATTTCTCTAAATTATTAGTATGTGTAGTATTTTTATCGAGCAATGGATTATTGAGATTCATTTTTAGTCTTTGGCTTAACAAAAACAATTCGCGAGTTATATATCCTTTGTCAGCCACTTCTATCAAACTATTTTAACCTATTTGCATTATACGGAAAAGTAGAAAATACGTTCTTATCACCATTTTTTAATATTGTATTTGATTGAAAATGTTGCACAGCATGAAAAATAAAAACAATATTGCATAAATAACGAATTTTTATTTCTCGTTGAATGTGGAGGCACTTATTTTTTGAAAATAGTATAATAAAAATAGTAAACTTATAATGAAAAAACACAATCGTTTTGGTTTAGCTTTATTTTGTAGATACTGCTATAATTGTTTCACCACACAGTGGCTTCATCAGGCAGACAAATAAAATAAAGCTAAACTCAAAACGATCGTGTTTTTTCAATATTAGTTTTAAGGTTAGGTGGTCAACGGCTGTGGCGAAAACAGGCAACCCAAAATACGGAGATTGTGCAAGTTGTGAAACTATCGAATCGTATCATATACTAACTTTATGATACATAGGGTTGTTATATATTTGTCTGAGAAATAAAATAAACAAAACATCGCAATACAACAAAGGCCGAACTTAAGGGGAGGGATAAAGAGCTGACATGAACAAAAGATCCAGAGATAGAGAGGAATAGGATCTAAAAGAATGCAATACTAACGGGTGTCCAACAATTATTGCAGTCCCGGGCGGCGTTGGAATCAAAAACGTAGGTCGATTCTTACATGTGCCAAATAAATGAACTGACATTTTAATTGTCAAACATAACCTAAACGTGCATTTAAAGTGTTGTTGTGTTTAGGTTATGTTTGACAATTAAAATGTCAGTTCATTTATTTGGCACATGTAAGAATAGACCTACGTTTTTGATTCCAACGCCACCCGGGACTGCAATAATTGTTGGACACCCGTTATATTTAATATAAGCAAAAAGATACTAGGGTCACCTGAGCAAAGAAAATTAGAACAGGAAGAAAGAAAAGCCAACCAAAAGAAAGCTGGGAATAGCAAATAAGAAGAAAATAAAGAAACGATGGAAGAATTGAAAATAATGATGCAAAATTTAATGCGGAAAGTGAAGAAAAACAATGAAGAGCTTAAAAAGACCAACGAGGAGATAAAGAAAAACAGTGAAGAACTAAATGAACTAAAATACGAAATACAAACAATAAGAAGAGAAGCAAATGAGAAAGAAGAAATGTGGGAAGTTGAAAAACAACTGATGATGACAAAAATACAAGGATTAGAGGAACGAGTGGAAAATGCAGTTAAGGAGAAGAAGAGGAATAATATCATAATAAAAGGGCTGAACAATAAAGGGGAAAATGTGAGAGAAGGGATAAAAGAGTTCCTAACAAAAGAACTAAAGGTAGAAATTAAAACTAAAAAGTGCATACAAGATAAATAATCGTCTATACCAATATATGGTATTAGCAGAAGTACAATCGTAGGAAATGAAGCAACAAATCATGAAAGTTAAGAGTAATATAAAGCATACTAAAATTTACATAGAAAATGTAATAACTCTGGAGGAAAGAACAGAAATCAGAAGCATAGCGAAGGAAATCAAATTAATGGAATAGAGTACAGATGAATCAAAGGGAAAAAGAAGTGGAGGTAGTCGAAGTCATAAAAAAGGGACAAAAAAATTAAGCCAAAAATCAGAGCAAATGGCAACCACAGTTAACAAACCGGGCATGAATATGGATAATGTCAATAAACATAAGGTGAAACTACAATGGAAACTAGGAACATGGAATATAAGAAGCATACAAGGAAAAGAATTAGAACTAGAGGAAGAATTTGAACAAACGAAAGTAGTGTGTGTTGGGAATTATAGAAACAAAGAAGAAAGGGAAAGGAAAAGGAATTATAAGGACGGAAAATGGGCATGTGTTGATATATAGTGGTGTGGAAGAGAACGAGAGGGTAGCAACCGGAGTAGCATGCATCATACACAAAAAGAAAGAAATAGAGGAGTGGAAGGCATGGTCAGGGAGAACGCTTACAGTAGGGCTAAAAGATGTTGACAATAATCGAAGAACAATAATAATTGCTTATGGCCCAAACGATGATGATACAATAGAAACAAAGACATTTTTGGAACGAACTATCAACAGCAACAAAAAGAGTAAAAGGAGAATTATACGTAGTAGGAGACTATAATGGTAGAGTAGGTAAACAAGACAAAATTTAAATAATAAAAGTAATAGGAGTATATGGTAAAAACATGAGAAATAACAATGGCAAAAGGCTATTAGATTTTTGTAAAACATAGAACATGATCATTACAAAAACATTTTCTGAACACAGAGAGATACACAAATTCAGAAGAGAGGTGAAGAGCAGAAAAGAAAGATCAATTATAGATTATATATTAGTGGAAGAAAACAACAGAAATGCAGTAATAGGCACAAAAGTGAGAAGCGGGCCAGAAATTGGGAGTGACCACTACCTGGTAGTGACAAAGATGAAAACTCCAAAGAAAAATAGAGAATCACACATATACCTGGAAGAAAACAGACCATTTGAATACATAAAAGCATATAAACTGAGAAACGAAAAAATAAGAAAGAAATACACAGAATCAATAAAGAACAAATTTGATATCAACGAGGAAAAATACAGAAATGGTATAGAAGAGATATGGATAATATTGAAGAATGATATACTAGGCACTGCAAAAACCGTATGTGGGTGGACAAAAAAAGTAAAAATACAAAATAAACTGCCTGGCGGACAGAGGAAATTAAGACAGAAATAAAAGGAAAGAAAACGGCGCGCCAAAACTACCTTACGCAGAAAACAGAGAACAGCTACAAAGTATATAAAGAAAAAAGAAAACTAATAATAAAGGGAAAAAAACATGGTAAGAATTTAGAGAGAAAATGTAAAAAGATAGTAAAGGTAATCAATTTTTTTTATAAAGTACTTAAATCTTGTAGAGAAACAAACAAATACAATACAAACCATGTAAGAAACAAAGAAGGGAAAGTACTAACAGAGGAAAAGGAAATAATGGCGAGGTGGAAAGAATATTTTTAGGAATTACTGGTAACCAATAAAAAAACAACAGATGGGGAACAACAGATAGTAATTGAAGAGGTAGAGGACGAAACGAACGAGAAAATTAAAATAGAAGAATTACAGGAGGTAATAAGAAATATGAAGAATTGAAAAGCAGCCGGAGTTGACAAAATTACTGCAGAAATGTTGAAAAATGGGAGTGAAGGGAACAGGGATACTACTAGACATATATAACAAAGCATGGTAAGAGCGACAAATACCAAAAGAGTGGAAGCCAGCACTTATAGTTCCTATAGACAAGAAAGGAGACAAAAAGAGTGTCAAAACTATAGGGGAATAACACGATTGAATACAGCTATGAAAATATTTGAACAAATTATTGCCACCAAACTGAGAAAAATCATAGAACCAACACTTCAAGAGGCTCAAAGTGGTTTCAGAAAGGGGAGAAGCATCCAAGACCACATCTTCACTCTTCAACAAATAACAAAAATTTCAACAACAGAAGAAAAATGTATACCTCGGATTTATCGATATGGAAAAAGCGTTTGATAGGGTGGGAAGAGAAGAACTATGGCAAATATTAACAATGAGAGGACTTAACAACAAATTAGTTAACATAATAAAAGAAATACATTATACAAACACCAACGTAGTAATAAGAAGGAAGCAACAAGACTAAGAAACTACTAATCGGATATAGAAACATGCAAAGAATAGAAATTTCAGAAGGGGCATTCGCAGACGATATAGTCATAATAGCTGGTGGGGAGAGAGAACTTCAAAAAAGCCTAAATATATGGAATGAAACACTGAAGGAATATGGAATGAAGATAAATAAAACAATGACGAATCTAATGATGATAGGAGAACAGATAGATATGAATATAAAGATAGAGGACACAAACATAGAACAAGTAGATATTTTTAGATATTTAGGAGTAGAAATAACAAGAGATGGAAAACAGGAAGCAGAATTGAACAGCAGAATAGAAAAAAAAAACTCTTAAACTATACTACGCAATGAATAAGAAGGAAATATCTCGCAAAACAAAAATAAAAGTATACAAGGCGATATTTAGACCGGTATTCACATTCGGATGCGAAACCTGGACACTGACAAGAGAGAAAAGAGCAAAGTACAGGCGATAGAGATTAAATACCTACGGAGAGTTGGACAAGTCACAAAGATGGACAAAATGAGAACCACCGAAATTAGAAAGGACTTGGAAATAGAACCGCTGGATGAATTTATAGAAAGAAGACAGCTTAGTTGGTGGGGACATCTACAACGAATGGGAAGCACAAAGCTTGTGAAACAAATATGGCAAGCAATAGTAAGAAAAAGAAAAACTAGAGAAAGACCACGAAAGACCTGGGATAAGGCCGTAGAGGAGATTCTGGAAAAATGAGGGAAAGCATGGGCAGAAGCGAAAGGACTCACAAAAAATAAAAAATAATAGGCAAAATTTGTACATATGAATAATTAACCAAGACAACTTATCCCTACACCACCACATGGTAGATGGGGATTTTAGATTATTAATCAATAATCATAAAAGAAATTGAATCTAATTATTGACGAACCTATTTTGGGATATCACTGTTTTGAAGTACGTCATTTCTATGCTCTGGTACGTTCTCCAATAACTTTGAAGTGAAGGTTTTTCCATTAGACGTAGTGCAAAATAAACTTGCAGTTCCTCTGCTGAAACTTCTTTAAAACTTGAAACCTTTTCATGAAAATCGAGTAGTTTCAGTTATAATATGTCAAAATATTTTGTACTTTGATCACTATCGCTACTATTAAAAGAAAACGCAAAAAACATTTGCGTTTTATAGTTCTAATTACCTCCTCACTGCTTCGGAAACTATTTCCCTACTACCCTGAAACTATTTCCTACTTTAGTTATAAGTGCCCACGTGATATGCGTTCTGGTGATGGTGGCCAGGCAAAATTCGCGCATATATGCGCTTATGATGCAAATGGGTTTGTATCCTTTCTCCAGCTGAGGTGTGGCAATCTCTTAAAATCTTAATTCGTCGAGATTTAAATTCTATTACCATCTACGCGAGATAATTTTACTTTATTCTCTAGGGTGTTAAAATATAATAGCTGATTCCCTATTTTATGATTAAGCTCAAATAAAAATTATATTTGCTCGTACCTAAACTATTACCAAAATTTACATGCTACTTTTTTTGCTGCAAACCTGCAATCAGTATATATTATGTAAAAAATTAATTAAATTGACATATAGACGTCCCTAAGGGCAATCTAGCTATAGTCGCAGATGGCTTGAAGTAACATTAAACGAGTGTATCAGCTGCAGAAACACGTAGTCCAATACATGTGGATTAGTTATATATATATATATATAGAGAGAGAGAGAGAGAGAGAGAGAGAGACTACGTGATATCCATAAAAGTTGAACATATATTTTTATTTTTGCAAATGTTTGTCAGCTTAAATGCCTCAATGTTCAGACGCAAGAGCGCGTGCATGACCGTAAATCCGACGAGAAAAACGAATATATATATATATATATATATATATATATATATATATATATATATCACGTTGCTCTGTTTTATCGAATTCTGGTTCGAATATAAATCCCTCGTCCATGTTTAGAATTTCACTAATTAAACTTGAATGTCCTATTGAGGGCTTTCTTGAACTTGTCGGTAACTACGAAAGTTCTGCCAACCCTTCTCCACGCAAAAGCAATTTTACATGAACTTTCGGTTAAGCTCCCTCCTCCCTCGGTGCGTTGTTATTCTTGGAAAATTCAAATCCCACAAATTTATTTCCCACGTATACTTGTTTGTTTGCACGTATGGATGAGGAAAGCAGAATGTGAGATGTCGGATATATGTGTACCTGCAGGAGAAAGTGGAGAGAAAGTGATTCGGTATGTGTTTGTACACGTGTGTGTATGCACGCATGGTTACTAATAGAGATGTAAGGGGATGTAATTAAATACATATACATACCTATATGAAAGACTTAGTATATAATTTTGCGTCTACACATCTTTAAGTAGGAGAGAACATAGTTTTATAATAAATATATATATATTAAGTATTTTTTTAAATAAATATAAGCTGATTGAAAAAAGGATTAATAAACGTGTGTGCAAATAATAATATTTTATTCGATTGCTATAAATCTTCCTGAAATATAAATCATATACTAATGGATGTTATGTTATGTTGTTGATGACGTGAGAGCTATTTGTAAATTTGCGTAGGAATTTTATAAATATTTAAATGATGAATATGATAAATAAAAACATTAATCATCGCATATTGAACATTATTGTATTTATGGAAAAATAATTAAAATAGTATCCTACGTTAAAATATTTTATCCATTATTGTAGTTATTTCAAATAACTTAAAATATATATGAAATACTTATATGATCATCAAATGAAAAATGAGCATATAATACTATTTCTTATTATTTTAATAAAACAATTTTAATTATTGTGAATATTAAATAAAATTCGAGATAACTCCCTGTTAAACCGAATTTAAGAGAAGGTGGCAATAGGGACAGCTTAACGGTAACCATGGTTACTTAATGATTGCTTCGTTTGTTCATTTACAATTGTGTATGAAAAATTATTCCGACAAAGGTTCAGAGGTGTTATTTATGCGTGCGGGAGTTTATGAAGTTCTTTAGGAAATAAGGGAGGCTTTTCTCCCGCTGGAGTTTCATTTGTGTTTGCGCGCGCTTGTATGTGTGTGCGGCGGGACAATGAGTGGAATTTTAATGAGGGGTTGGCGGCGGTTTCGCACGATACTCCGCCACAATCCGATTTTTATGTACAAAAAATCCCTGATTTACGACCGCCCCGGGGCCTGTAAATCACAGCCGCCGTTTTATCAATTTTGTGTTGAAAAAAAGTATAGAATTACTCGGGGAAATCCCAATATAACTCATATACATGCTCTTAAATTATTGTAGTTTTAAGAGAACTTATTGCATTAGTTTCGGATGTGCACTAAGTCTGAAAACTATTCGTAATAGGATAGGCAACAGTCCCTTAAATTTAGCGCCTCGTTACATTCAACCCTAATTCTGGTTTCGAAGTGTTTATTAACATAGTTTAATCCTCGTCTATAAGCGTTATTCGAATATTATTCTCAACTCAACGACGTCTATTACAATTTAGGAACGCCTCGGTTATTTTTCTCAAAACTAAACTATACATTCGACATTAATAAATGTGGAATTTCAAATATCCTATGGGAATTTATCGTAAAATATTTTTGATGGGTTTTCATAACTTTCCAGTAACTGCAAAAAATGCGGGAAACGGTTTATTTTAATATTCACCGAGACAGGAAAATGCAGGCATTTATACAATGCGTTAGTTTCATGCCATTTTATTCGCATTTAATAATCGTTTGGATTCGATATGTGAGGGTACTCACATTTTTAAGCCAGATGCGTTTATTAAATACCAATAAAATTGCATGAAGCCATTGCGTTGTGTGAATGTGTGACGGTGTCAGGTTACAACACACCATTTCAAAACGTATTTTTTTGTGGATTAAATAAAAATTGGAACTTTAAATGCCAATCAATTCACCATGAAAGAGTTATAATTAAATACTTTTATCTAATTATATATTCTGATAAAACTTTCTTACTTACTTCTACCCTCATTTAACATATCTATAGATACTGTGATAAAAATTTAACCATTTATCATTTTATGATATTCATCTTCGCAAATATCGTTGAATATAATTGATAGTTTCGATGATAAGTAATTTCCATTGAAACGCCTGTGAATTATGTTACGAGTTAATCCGACCCCTTGGAATGTGCTAGGGATGGATAGAAATTTCACGTACGCATGAAAGACCTCCTTCACGAATTCAAATCCCCCTCCGGCGTTCTGCTGATAATCTTTAAATGGTTTCAAAACTGTTGCTTCAAGTTTATCCGTCGCAATTGGGACGTGTTTAGTTCGGTGATAATATTCATGCTAAAGGCACCGTTAGGATAAAAAGCAACCAAGTTTATTTTATTAATCCACCTAATTCAAAATAATGGCCTGAAGCATCAGATAGAAAATTTAAATAAACTAATCCAGAAGAAATAATAAAATATTTGTATTTTAATGAAATAAGCGTTTTATCCACTTGTATTTTAAATAAAAAAACTCATTTATACCCTATAATTGTTTAATCCAGTAATTTTGAATAACAAAACTAAAAAAGCCAGTTTAGGTGCATATTTTATCGCCGTGGGAATATTCTCGTTGTAGGTGTACGCAAAAAGGTAATTAAGTAAATTTATTAGCTTAAACCCGCTAATAAATTCCGCTTAATTTCGGTGCACCCGCCCTAACTTGTCTCTCAGGACCTTAAATTTCGGCGCATACATTGTGTATTTTTTATCTAAGTAAAAAAAAAACCTGAATTTTCATTACAATATGATTTATAAGGAACAAAGACATTTAATTATTAAAACCTATCGACGTTAACTCGGGAATTATCTTCACACCCCAAGCTGATGTAAAAATTGAATTTTTTATTATCTTATTGATATTAATGATTTAAAGAAGAGCTTTCATTACGAAAGTTGTTTAATATTTATTTATTAATGGATTGACTGATGAGATTAAAAAGCAATTACTTTATTTTTTTAATGCAAATTCATACACCAATTGTCAGAGGAAAAGTTTCAATATGATAATACTAAAAATAATGGAAGTAAAACTGCTGAAAGATGTTGAAATTTAAAAAAGATATGCTGGAAGGTTCTAAAAATCTCTAGGAAAATTTTCTAGTAATCAGGAAATCTTTAGAACTCTCTAAGAAAATTATCGCAATTATAAAAATTGTGATGTGGCCATCATAGAACTTTTCCTATATTTTACTTCAAAACTATGAGGTTTATGGAAAAAAGCTATTCTTACTAGTTTGTTCAGTTTTAAATTCTCTACAATTATTTGTAACGAAAATTTTACGTAACTCCAATAGTTTAATAGCAATTGGCAAAATATTTCAAAATTTTCAAATTTTATTTTATTTCTCAATAGTTAAGATCATTATGAAAAACATGTTGAAACTTCTGCTAAACTTCAGAGAATATTCGCTAAAAGATTGAAAGAATTATCACGATAAAAAAATGGAAATGTTAGAGAAGTATGAAGAATTAAAAGATTATAAATATGTGTTAAATTTTTTATAAAGTAAAAACCTAATCACCAAATTTTTGTAATCAAAATTCCTAGATGAATTTTCTGTGAAAATATTTGTCTTGAAAATTTTGATAAAGCAAGAAATAATGGAAAATTCTTCAAACATTGAAGAAAATTGCTTGTTAAAATATTAAAAAAATTAGAAATGCTAGAATGTTCTACAAATTTGGAAGAAATTCTAGAAGTCAGAAAAATTTTAGAACTTGAAAAACCAAACAATTTAGAAGAATATTTTCGGTAAGTTGAAGAATGACATAGCGGAAAGTTCAAGAAAAATATTAGAAAATCGCAGCAACTTGAAGATAAATTTTAAGATAATTATCTATCCTTCCAAAACAAATTTTAGAAATGAAAAATTCTGAAAATTAAAAGAAATGAATGGTACAAAGTTCTTAGAAACATAATGGATGTTTTTCTGAAAATTGTTGGAAAATACTATAATTTTGTAATAATAATTAGAGGTACCATATGTAGTTAAGTACAAAAAATGCTAAAAAAATGTTTAGAATATTCTAAGAATAAGGCAAGAAATATACTAAACCATTAAACAAAATGTAACTAACATTTAGAAAAGGGTAGGTATAATGTATCCCTTCTTAATCAATTTTACATTCCCGGAAATCTCAATACCCCCACATAAATATAAGCACCCTTCAATCGCCCTACATCAATTCATTAGTTTGAATCATCCAAACTGTTAAGCTAGCTGGTAACTTCATTTAACTTTTCACATATAAATTAGAGTCAAGACAGAGTAGAAAGACCAATGACCTATATCCCGAACGGACTAACCCATATATACAATTATATCACTTGTATATGATTTTTTAATGATATATATTATTCCTCGAATAAAGATGTTATTCTCTCTCTAGAAAATGAACTTATAATCTCCATGAGATTGAGAAGTAACCACTTCATTTTTGTGATCAAAATTCCTAGAATAAAATTTCTAATAAAAAATTTTTCTTGAAAAATTTCAATATGCTACAAATAATAACAAAATTCCAACATGAAAAGAAAATGCTGAAAGATTATATTTAGAAAAAGAATATTTAAGATATGCTGGAAAATTCTAAAACCCTCTAGGAAAACTATTGCAATTTAGAAGAATTAATAGAATATTCTGGAAAATAAAAGAAAACTATTTAAATAATGTAATTGTAAAATAATTTAGCTAGAAAACATATCTAATTTTCAGAGAATAATTTCTATAAAATAAAAGAATAATCACGGTAATTCAGAATTCAGATAAAATTTGACAAGAATTAATAGAAAATTATGAATATATTAAGGAATAAGTTGGTGAAAAAATACTACTAAATCGAAGGTTTCAAAGGTTGGACAATTTAAAGAGAGAGAGAGAGAATAACATATTTGTTCGAACAATTATATGTACAATCTAAAGAAACATATACCAATGATAAACAATATGGGTTAGTGTGCTCGTTTGGATTATCGACCATCGGTTTTTTTACCCTGTCTTGCCTCCAAGTAATGTGCTTAACTGTCTGGATGATTCGAACTAATGAATTGCTGTAGGGTGACTGATAGTTGTTTATATTTAGGTATAATATTAGAATTTCTAGGGTTACAAAACTTGTTAACAATGGGTACATTAAAAGGGTTGAAAAATTTTAGACTTAGGGGGCAATGGGAGTTACCTGTGTGTATTCCTAAAGAAACTCATTGGAAGGTTTATGAATTAAGAATTAAGTGGGTTTCTAGGGCTGTTATTTCGGCGACGTTAAAGTATTTAAAAACTTAAATTCATTTTGAGAAACTCGAACGTACTAATTTGCCGGAAGAGAAAAGTCTTCGTCTTGTATCCTCCCCGTAATACGGTTTAAACACAATGACTGTAACAAAAAAAGTGCAGAAAGACTTAGAATCACCCAACGAGCAATAGAACGGGCAATGCTGGGAGTGAGCCTAAAAGACCGGATACGAAACGCAGAAGTATGTAAGAAAATCAAATTAGATGACGTAATGACGCGTGCTGCACGCTTGAAATAGAACTGGGCGAGTCATGTGGCAAGGCAAGACACCGACCGATGGACGCACAGATTAACTCATTGGCGACGAAGACAAAATAAACGAGGAGTTGGAAGACCGCAACAACGGTGGAAAGATGACATCTGCAAAGCAGCTGGAAGAAAGTGGTACTCGATTGCCAAAAATCGAAAGGAATGGCAAAAACTAGGAGAGGCCTACGTTAAGCAGTGGACAAAACTAGGGAAGAAAGTATTGAAGGGTAGATGGACGAATTTAGTCGAATAGGATTGCATTGTAGTCTATAAGAGGTCTGCAAATATGAATAATGAAATTTCTTGATTTTTGTATATTAATGTTCGGAAGTGCCGAGCTCTAGTTTTGATCTTGATTGTGCATGGGCTTTGAAGAAGAGTTGGAACTTAAATAGAATACCTAGGTATTTACATGAGTGGGAAGGGTAAATTGTGGTGTTGTTTATGTTTGTGGAGGTGGAGTGTGGTATAATTTTGTGATGCGGGATAAGGAAGGGTTGAATTTCTTACGCAATTTGGAGCACCAGATTTGATTCGCATCGAATGATGTTTGGAGGAAACGCTGGGCGATAAGGGCAGTATTTTCGGCGAAGAGAAGGGAGTAGTTTAAGAGATCAAAGTGTGTGGGGACGGGATTATACAGATTGTGGCTAAAATGTTATAGAGGAGGTAAGATAAGGGGGAGCCCTGGGGTATCCCTTGGTGGACTTGAAAAGGGTCGGGAAGTGTTTGTTTGATTCTGAGTTGACAGGTTTTGTTGGAGAGGAATTTGTAGATCAGGATTATTAAGTAACGTCGTCAAACCTAATCAAAATCTTTCTGTATGTCTAAGAATAAAATTATTGATTTATGGCCTTCAAGGTGATTTCATTTGAATATTGGAGGTGAGGATGGATAGAAGAATTATTAATTTTTGGGATAAGAAACCAAACTGGTATTCTGAGATGTGAATTTTTAATGTTTGAAGAAGTTTTTATTTGAGTAGGGATTCAAAAAGTTCTCTTATTACTGGTAGAAGTGTAATAAGACAGTATCTGAATAATAGTATAGGACCATTGTCAGGTTTGGGGATGCATATTGTGATACCTACCACGTTTCCATTCAGTGGGAAAGTGTTGTTGTGAATAGCAGTAGCTTTAAAGTTTTTAACATAAACATGTGGATATTATGTGGGAGTTTTTTTGAGGAGTATTCAAGGTATTTTGTCAGGGCCAGGTATAAGTTTTTACCAGTGTGAAGTTGTATGTAATGAAGATTGAAATTAATTTGAATATATGTTTATACCCTTTATAAAATAAAAACGCAATTTAACCTAAAGCCTACATTAGTTTAGGTATTTGGTTATAAAATTAAGGTATATAACCAAATACCTAAACCAATGTAGGCTTTAGGTTAAATTAAATTCACTTGGCTTGTTTCACAAATTAATAATTTATTCGAGTAGTTTCGGCTCAAGGCCATTATCAAGAATGATGTTTCCGTAAAAAAAATTACTGTAAATTAGAATAAAGCAAGTAATAATGGAAAATTCTTAATACACAGAAGATAAATGCTAATAGAAAAATAACTGAAAAGATCAGATAAATTAAAATAAGAAATGCTAGATGATTCAAATTTCAGAGAAAACCTTCTAGAAATCAGGATAATTTGATAACTGTAAAAGAAACATCAAAATTTAAAAGGAAATATTCGGTAAAATGAAGCAAGTAGAAAATTACACAAAATGAGAGAAGAATGTTGAAAATTGTAAAAATCTGAAAGATTAATTTAGAAAAATTGGATTTTTCTATAAAAATCCCTAAAAATAAAAAACGATAATATAACAACAGGGATTAATAAACATTTCATGGAAGAAATGTTGAAAATTTCTTGGAAACTAAAAGTTACTCGAAAGTACTAGAATTTTTAAATAATAATTAGAGGTAAGAGATGCAGAAAAAATTAAAATTAAAAAAAAAGTTTAGAATTCAATAATAGAGTTTAGAAAATTCCGAGAGAATAAGCCAAACAAAGAAAAAATAAACATAACAGAAATTTAATATAAATAAACTAGGACCTTATATTCTTTATTGGATTAAAAAACGTGTATGGTTTTCATTTTTTTGATCAAAATTGCCAGATCAATTTTCTGAGAAATAAGTTGTCTTAAAAACTTTTGATATGATAAGAAATGTGAAAAATTTAAACCCGGGAGAAACTTTGATGAAATCTTCTAGAAATTTGGGAATAATTAACTGAAATGAGAATATTATGAAAATAATATTAACATACATGTGCTGAAAGCTTGTAAAAATCCGTAGGATAGTTCTCTAATAATCCTTAAAAGTTTAGTATCCTTTAAGAAAACTGTCCTAATCTAGATTACACAAGAATTAGTAGTAAATTCTAAAAAATAAAAAAAGTTCGGAAAATGTAATCTTAAACAATTTTGCTAGCAAAGTATGCAACTTTTAAAGAATATTTTCTGAAAATGAAAAAATTATCACGATAAGTTAGATATCTGATAAAAATCTAATAAAATTAAACAAGAATTGATAGAATATTTTAAGGAAGAAATTTTGGAAAATTATTGATAAAATAAAAATACCTCCCTTTATCCATTCCCTCCTCCAATATACAAACCAATCATCTGGAAGGACATAAATCAATAATACTATTCATAGATTTTTAGAAAGGTTTTGATTCGGTTTGGCATATTGGCCTCCTTTATAAATGCTCCCTCTTAAATATCCCAAGCCACTTAATAATCCTCATACACAACTTCCTTTCCAACAGATCCAGTCAAGTTAGAATCAAGCAAACACTTTCGGACTTATTCCCAATCCGCCAAGAGGTGCCCCAGGGCTCCCCCTTATCACCCCTCCTTTACAAAATTATATTTGTCACGACCTTTATAATCCAAACCCTACGTACTTCGATCCCTCAAACTACTCCCTCCTCTTTGCCGATGATACCACCCTTATCGCCCATGCTCCAACTCTCCAAATCGCCCAACATTCCCTACAAAAATCATTTAATGCCATCCAATCCTCTTGCTCCAAATGGCGCATAAAAGTGAACCCCTTTAAATCCAAACTCTTAATTCCCCATCATAAAATTACACCACACTCCCCCTTCATTGCTATAAATAATACCATTATTTACCCTACCTACTCCTGCAAATACCTAGGTATCCTGTTTGACTCCCAACTCCCAACAAGATTAAGTCCAGAGCCCGACATTTTCGAGTTTTGACATATAAAAATCAAGGAATTTCTACGAAAACAGCAGTCAAAATCTATAAAGCTATATGTCGACTTCTTATAGACTACGGTGCAATCCTTTTCAACCAAATCCGTCCCTCCACTCTCCATCACCTTAACGTCGCCGAAAGGTCAGCCCTACGAACGCTCACCAAACTTGGACATCCAAATAGTCCACTCCATAACCCCTCAAATGAGCTCCTTTATGAACACACCCAGATTGCTGCTATCTCCCAACGTATACACAGCCTAAGTTGTAAATTCGCCAACAATTCCTTTAATGTAACCCTTCTTAATAAATTTTGCATTCCCTGATATCCCCTTATCCCACCTAAATTTAAACACCAGTCACTCTACATCAATTAATTAGTTCGAATCACCCAGACAGTTAAGCTAGCTAGCAAAGATATTTATTTTTCACACATAACTTAGAGTCAAGACAGGGCAAAAAGACCGATGGTTGATAGTCCAAACGGACAGACTAACCCATTATCCATCACTTGTAAAAGTTTTTAAATTGTTTATAGTCATATGTTCGAAGAAAAAAATAAAAAAGAAACCAAAATTTATAGAAAATTTATCTGGACAAGTTTTTAATTTATTATAAACATAATATTAGATGGAATAATTGACATAGTTTTAAATATTTTCTATTAATTTTTTATTATTAAAACCAGAAAAGAAGTCAATAAATTTTACTGCAATAAAATAAAATATAATTGATCGAAAACTTAAAACATTTTAAGGAAGTTATCCTGTCAAACTTCTAAAAATAATGCGTAAGAAATCTAAAATTTACTGGAGAATAAAAAGAAACGAATTTCATACAATAAAGTAAGGAAGAAAAATATGTTCCATAGTATTTTCTCCCTTACTTTATCTTATGAAAACAACAAGTGTTTCTTCACCATATTTGCCTATCTGGTTCCAACCATAGTGTAGCGCAACAAGTATTAATTATAAGGACAAAAGTGCTTACAATAAAGAGTAAAAATGATTGAGATATTTACATAAAATAACATAAGAAATCTAAACTTTTAGAAGTCTCAAAAATGACTTAAGAAAGTTTTGGAAGAAAAATTCCGACAAATTGAAGCAAAGAAAATTTTAGAATAACACATAAACATGTTATAAATTGTAGGCATCTTGAGGAAATTTTACTTAAATAATATTAAGAATCCAATAATGAATAACTCAAAAAAGTGAAAATTTCTAGAAATCTAGAATTTACTGTGAACTATTATTATTGAAAAAATTCTGATAATTACAAGTAAAAGATTCTGAAATATTAAAAAATTCTAAATATCATCCTTCACAGACCATACAAGGTCTTCAGCATAAATTACAGGTTATAACCTCAAGAGATTATCGTCTATAATCGATGCCACAAAAAATAAGGGAATGCGTGACAAATGAGGGCGAGCTAACCTATTTTTAGTAAAAATGTCTTTACTTTTGTTTTTTTGTTTCGAATTGTAATCAATTGCTATCTTTTTAAATGTTTACACTGGATTGAAAAATTTACATAGTAACATCACATAGTGAATTTTTCAATTCAGTGTAAGTATGGATTACCACGTAGTAACGGTCGCAACCATGGTCTTTGGTTCCAAGTTTGGTAAATAAAAATAATACCTCTTTATTATATTATAAAATATATATATATTATTTGAATGTAATTAGCGCTGATTTTATAAATGAAGAGGAATAATATTTTTTATTTATTGAAGACAATTAGGATCGTAGGTTTCACGGGTTGTAAGGATGGTTAGATACAATATTTAATTAGATTTTCGTCACTTTCACTCATTAGGATTTCTAAATCAGCAACTGGATTATTATGAGTAGTAACATATATTTATTAAAAAAAATTTCATATTTACATTGGAATACTTAATAATGAATGAGGTGGTAATGTATTCATTTGTCAAAAGGCTATCGACCAGAGGTCTTTCTGCCTTGTGCTGTCCAGTCATATGGCCTCAGTTGTTATTGCGTAAAAGGATGAAATGATTAAATGATGTCAAATATGGTTGAATTGGGATTTTTAAATTTAGAGTTTATACTAGGGTTTCTAAGAAGACAATATTGGGATAATATATGGAAGTTGAAAGGATTTTTGGAGAATTTTTCTGATAGAAATCGAAGGCGTTCTAGGATACCGATAACTAAAGTGGCATCATGGATGGAGCTGATTAGATGGATTGTGTAGAGGATTAAGAGGATGTCGAAGTTTGGTTAGGGTATAGAGGGATGCTCGCTCGCTAACTTCAATATTACGGGAGGTTGCATTGCTGGGATTGGTATAGAGGGCACAACCATAGTCAAGTAGTGGGCGGCAAATCATTTTATAAATTCTAACAGCTGTGCTAGTATTAATTCAATTGTTCTTGTAGGTTAAGCTTGTAAAGCATTTTGCCCTAGAAGTTATGTTATTTTTTATTACAGCAGTGTCTTTTTTAAAATTAATTTTTAGAGAGATCATAGTTTGGGAAATAAAGATTTTTTGGAGTGAATTATTGGTGCGATAATAAGGAATTAGGAGTTGTGATTTGTGGGGATTGATTATAATGCGCCATTTTGCAAGCCATCGTAGAAGGGAGTCAATAAGCTCTTGAAGGAATTGAAGGGCTTTTGGTAGTGTGGGAGCATGTGTGATCAAGGCCGTATCACCTGCAAATTGCAGGAGATATTTGGATGGGTTAAAGTAGGAAGTATCGGGGTTGTAGACATCCACGCAAAAAATGTTATTTAACAGAGGTGAGATAGGAGAGCCTTGAGGGAGTGCTTGTTCGGGGATAAAGGAAGAAGGAAATGAGTTGTGGATTTTGACTTTTAGGGATCTATTGGAGAGGAATTGTTTGATACTGAAAATAAAGTGGGGAGGGATATTAAGCAGGTGGCACTTGTATTGTAAGCCTTGATGCCAGCCAGAGTCAAAAGCTTGGATTAGTTCGATTTTCTTTGAAACATTTAAAATCACTTTATTAGTTAAAATTAGAAAAGTGTATGTGAAGTGAGTGGGTTGGATGTCCACTAACCTACTCTTCAATTATCTTTAATATCGATTAGGGCAATTCACAGAAAAAAACACTCAGGAAACCTACTGAAATCATAAAGTAAATGTTTTGTTTTAAATAATTATTTTTTAGTAAAATTAAGATGAATGTTTGACGGATTAGTGAGTGGTTTACCCAACATATACATTTAAATGTTTATTAAATTCACCTGTTAGGTTTTTCAAAAATAACTGCAGCACTCTTGGAAATTGTAGCTTTAATCATCGCCTCTCATCTACCCTTCAATCAGTATGTTTACAAGGGAGTAATAATTACAGAAATAAAACTTAAATATAGAACAGATGGATGGGCAGAATCTAATCACAGATTTATTAATGTATAGAGAAATAAAATAGTACAACAATAATAATAAATAAAAAATAAAAACAACATTTTCTAAATAAATGAAAGTTTAGTAAAATTAATTTACACTTGTACAAATTTGATAATGGGTTAGATACAAAAATATATCTATTAATATTAACAATTTCCTAATATTGGTACCCTTATTTTGAATGAATAGTCATTTTAAAACCTAAGATGAGATTTATATACCATAAAGATAAACATCTTTATTGAACGTATACTACTACCTACAATAATACGACATAACAATTATTATGCTGCTTCTCTTCTTCTTCATTGGCCATCGATCGATGGTATTTTAGCCCGAGATCTATATATTTGAACAAAATTTTTTATTATAATAAAGAGTTCCTCATAAAAGGAAATTGATTAGATAATGTTATTTTATCTTGTTAAATGTAGGATGAAATAAAACATAGAAAATTGTGTTTTATTTCATCGCACATTTGAAAATTGAATACCACAGTAATGGTCACCACCATCATTTTCCTTATCTTGTTAAATTATAATTTCATCTAATAAACTCTATTCTATTCGTTGTATAAATTCTTTGGTTTTTATAAGAAACAAAAAAGCATCACCCATCTATAGGCTTCGTTCGATTCACCTTTTTATAGTTCTTAAATTTTGATCACCTTCAAGTGGAAAGGAGATGGAATCATGTTAATCTGCGTTTTCACTTAGTTGTGCTGCACGATTTATTTAAATACAATAATGTTATAAAAGAAAAGTAAATTAATACAAAATATTTCTTGTTACGTGTGATTTTATAATAACTACATGCAGCAAATGGTCAGTGTAATAAAATTTATGATAAGGTATGTTAATCATTAATATTAATAATATATATTTAGGATGAATATTTCATTAAAAATAATTATTTCTTGAATTGAGCAGATGATATCTGTAAGTAAATTCATAAATAAAATTAACTTAGATGTAATATTAGCGCGTGAAAAACTATTTTTAGTAAAGAAATATAAAAAAAACACGCCGGTGGTGGCGCATCAGTTACGGCCCCGAACTGACGTGCAGCAACGTTGATTCGGGTCAGTAGTCGGATGGGTGACCGGTACCATTCACCATTGGGATACAATTAATGGTGCTTTAGAGTGACGGGGGCGATCCTTTAAAGTAACAAGCTCAAATGACACATGGCGGAAGGACCACGTGGTCGATAGCCTAACACTACAACTACTACTACTACTACTATAAAAAAAATTATTAAATTTAAAAAAGGTGTACGTATGTGTAATATTTCTAATTATTTCATTCGTTTAAGAAAATATAACACTGATTTTGTAACGTAAAATTATAAAAATTCATAACTTTAGACTTAGATAAAATTTTAAAATATATTTTTAACATATTAAAATAACGATTAGAGCTTGAACATAAATATTCCAAACATGTTTATATTTTTAATTCAACTATTAAATTAAATATTTGCAAGTTAGATAAACAATTATTCAAGTTTATTATGATATAAACATGGAACTTCATTCTATGTTTAATGGATTGTGTTAATCTCTATCCATATCAAAACTTCGTTAATAAAACCTCCATGAATTTAAAACGAGTTATATCCTTTAAAGCTCAATTTCCACCCCATATTTCCCCTAAAATGTGCACACGCTCGAATTGGCAAGTTATCGATGTTTACGAATATATTTCGTAAGCCTGATAAGAAAAATCAATTTTCAGAGATTCAAATGATATGAGAAATAATTGCATAATCTTTCTAAGTTTATTATTTTAAAATAATAAAACGATTATTATCATGCTTAAATCATGGATTTATATCTATATAAAAATATATTGAATCATAAATATTGAAGATAAATTTATATATCAAATAAACGATAAAAAGATATTTAGTATAAACACAAGATGATCCATAAAGTAAATATGTTAAGATAATACATTACACGAAAAAATATCTATAGAATGTGTTTAAAATTCTTAGATAAAAAGTTAAATGCATTGATTGATGCCTGAAACACTCACATTCTAAATAATGTAGATTAATAAATATTCGTTGTTATTATCACACAAGATGTTTTATTCTTGATAGGTTTATGTAAGGTTGTAATCGGCCAAGAATAAAAAATAGTGTGTAATTTATTAATCTACCTTAAATACACTGAGAAATTTTTCTGTAGCGATTAAATATTCTAATTTATTTATTAAAGAAACCAAAAAATACATTTGAAATTTAAAATAAAATGTTGGCGAAACAATTGTTGTAGAACTATAAAAACAATTGAAATCTTGCACTACCTCAGTGTTTTGTCAAACGATAATATAGAGTTTCAATAAGTAAAAGCCTTAATCATCTATTTCAAAATCTTAATAACAGTTAATTGATTAAAAAGTCACTTGGTTCGGTTCACTTTATTTATTTTCGGTACTGGGTTATTATCAAGAATAAGGTATCAAACGTAATTAATGTTTCACTAGGTGATAGATGAGAAACAAATACAAAATATATTAAAATCTTAAGTTCTATTATTGTAATATTTTTAAATTTTAGTGGTTAAAAATACACTTTTTATTTAGTGCTTATGGTATGTTCTATTATGTAGTAATTATTAATTAAATTGAATTTGAAGACTTTTTTATCAAATGAAATTATAAGAAAATTATAATTATTACACATTAAAAAAGTATTATTGTTCTTTTCTTCTTTAATATCGTATCTGTTTTTTATTTGTTCTACATAAGCAACTTTTTTTTTCGTTTAGCACAGTTTTAAGTTCCTCGCACAACTTAATCGTTCCACCCGAAATAATAATAATACAAAAAAGAAACTTCGTCCCACTTTCATTACTTAGCAAGATTTTGCTTTTATCCAGAATTTTCGTAGACGAAACTGTTGGAAAATATCGGTCTTTTATCCCGCTAAGAGTTCGGAATTTTTGTTGGGAATGATCGGGAAAATCTGTCGCCTGGAAACAAACGGGAGAAAGAGAGAAAAAAAAGAAAATACTTTTATACACCCAGCTTGGGTTAATAACAATTGGTAACTTTCCGGCAGCGAAACCGGAACCCCCGGAGCCGACGTCGCATGCACCGGAAACGGATATCCCGGACTGACCCAATTCCCTATTTAGGTCACCCCCTTATGGGGCGAGAGAAATAAGACACGAGCCCCTGCGTTCCTCTCCCCCGTTGCCGCTAATACATTGCTTGCGAGATTGCATGCAGTTTTTCTAGTTCACATCTGGAATTAAAATTAATCGCCGAAGAACGAAAAAAAAATTGGAAATGTAAATTTACGTTCGTGGAATACACCTTTATATATTGATTTTAATATAAATTGATTATAAAATGTGCATTTGCTAGGTAAATACTGTTATTTATTAATAATATATTAATACATTTTAAGTTGAATATTAATTTATATTTATGGCACGTGCAAATCTTATTTACGTTTATTTTGTTTAATTTACTGCTTAAATAGAGACCAAATTGACAATAATTGCAATCATAGATATGTACTGTTAGTGAATAAATATAGATTTTATTTTCACCCCAGAAGAAAAAGACATGTATTTATGAGGTTCTTCTGATATAATAATTTAATTAACAAATTTAATACTAATTTTTTTAAACTCAAGATGTGAATTATATGCGCTTTTAAAATAATTTCTATAAACTATTACTTATTTAAAGAGAGGACATTATTTATTTATTCATATTTATTAAGTAGTGAAAACTATTGTAATCGTATTGTTTTTTTTATTTTGGACGTAAATTGGTATTGTTTTATTTTTGCAAATGAAATAGAAATTCGATTAAATATTTCTCTCAGAACACAATATTTTAAAGAGAAAAAATATATTTGAATAATTTACACATATAAAATTACATCAAATATATA
The DNA here is from genome assembly GCA_963969525.1 of Ontholestes murinus. Lineage (NCBI taxonomy): Eukaryota > Metazoa > Arthropoda > Insecta > Coleoptera > Staphylinidae > Ontholestes > Ontholestes murinus. The sequence goes on along the minus strand of OZ018389.1, from coordinate 59,510,888 downwards.
AATTTTTTGAGAAAATTTTTATTAGACGGTTATCGACTTTTCAGGCTATTTTAGTAAGCCTATTAAGTTAGCATATTATATTCGTCGTTCGGATCCTCTTCGTTAGTTATTGATTAAATATTAATTTTTTCATTTCTTCTTTTGGTTTCGGTTTAATGCTAGGCTTTTGCAGGGAATACATACGTTACAAGGTGTGTTACAAAGTTTCTCAAAAGAATATAATATTTACTATATAAATTTATACATCGGATTAAAAGTTGTAGGCACCACATTCCTGCAAGGCTGTTAAGGGACCTCGTTGAAGCTGATTATTGCAATTTTATCAAATCGTTTTACTTTTGGGACTTTTTTTACTCTTAATTTGAGGGAATAGGAAATGTAACCGGGAATGAAATCGGGGCTGTAGAGGGCTTGCGGTAATGTTGGTACTTGGCATTGTCGTAGTGAACAACATAACCCAATCTCGATAGACGCAACAGACTCAATCCTTTAAATGGCGAAGCACTGCAACAAAAAACTGTACCTGCGCACTCTTACAGACAGGAACCATCTTTTTGTGGATCTTTTAATGCGTGACATGCTCGTGCGGGCAATCTTAGTATTTGAATGTCAGGGGATGTGCCACTGCGAACTTTAACGTTTCCCTTCGGGTTAATATACACAGGCCTAGATCTAATCATCAATACCCGCTTTATTAAAGAATTGGGATCATCTTGCAAACATTGAAGCATTTTGTTTCCATTTTCTTTCGATACTTCAGAACTTTCATTTTTATTAACAAAACAGGAAAGACTTATTACACCGCAGTCAAATTATTTAGACCAATCAGCCTCACGACTTTCCTTCTAAATACCTTAGTGTGTCTGTGAACAATCTTATCATCACTGAATGGATTGGTATCCTGCTGAAAATTAGAACTGTAACCGCTTTTGTTAAATGTAGTTGCGGACGGCTTACTACGGCAACCAAACATTGCAGGATATCATGCTTTTGGTTACGCAGATGAAGTGGTAATTTTACTCATTGGAAAACACAAGGGTGTTCTGTTTAGCCTCTCAAAATCACAGAGAAATGATTCGAAAAAGGATCGCTCTTGGCTAGCCTGAAGAAAATTAGAATTAGTACTATTCATAAGAATAAGGAAAATCAACATAGGCAGACTCTTTAACAAGCAGTTATGCTTGGAAAATGAGGTGAAATACCTCGGTTTAACACTGAACTTCAAAGCTCAGCAGGGAGAACCACTTAGTATACAAGCTTAAACAATAATAATTCTTTATTTTAAGTTCTTGCAGGCATTTTTTTGACAGATTCATATAATAACTATAATATTATGTATCATAAAATAGATATTTCCCAATAAAAATACATTTAAACTTAGAACCTAGAACCGCAAGGCGTGATTCGGTTCAGAATTGTTCTTCCATCAAAACCTTGAAAATATGAGAAATAAACAGTTTAAATCAGATTCCTAAGCTAATATATAAGTAATTATATTACGTCTCTCAAACAAACAAAAATGATCAGACTATACGCATAACATTGATGATTTATATTTAGATGTATTTAGAATGGTAGATCTTTTTGAATGATTAGTTATCCACTTTGCCGAATCAAGAGAAAAGCTTTAATATGTTTTTTGAATAAATCTAAACTAAATGATTTTACATTTGTTGGTAGTGCATTATATAGTGAGTAAATATTAAACTTAAAACTCGTTTCAAATTCTGACGTATGATGCGTGGGTCGTGATATGAGGGATCGCGATCTAATATTTATATTATGAACATCTGTCCGAAATGAGATATTTTGATATAAAAGTTTAGGTATTAGTTTTTTTTAATAATCTAAAATAAAAACAATACAAGTGTAAATTACGACGATTTTTCATGTTTAACCAACCGGAACCCTTTAAAGCCTATTTTCTGATGCCATAAATAAAAGGTATACAAGAATTTTGTAATCTTTGAATCCCATTTGCTGTATCCTTCGTCAAAAACGGACCATAAACTATATCACCAAAGATAAGGTGCGAAAGAACCAAGTTATCACACAATCTTTTCTTGATTGCTCGACCTATGTATGCTTTATTAACAACCTAAACGATATGATCATCAAATCTTAAAGCTTGATCAAAGGTTACACCTAAATTCTTTGCTTTCTCAGCAATGGAAATTGGCTGCTGTTTTACTGTTAAAATTAAGCTAGATTTTAGAATTTTACTGTAATTTTTATTACCGAATAGCATAATTTGAGATTTGTCATTATTTATTGCTAAAGAATGATTATCTGAACGTTCGCATACATTATTTAGATCGGAGCTAATATCAATCAAAGCTTGGTTATAGTCTTTTAAATAAAAAGAGTGATACATTTGTGTATCATCCATAATAACATTATGGATGATATCTAAATCCAAATTGAATGTCAGGTATAATGTTGTTTCTATTTAAATACAACAAAATTTGTTGACTAATGATTATTTCCGATAGTTTAGATATTACTGGTAATATACTTATTGCACGAAGATCTTTAAACTCATTAGGCGATTTGATTTTCGGAAGCGGTCATATAAGAGCCTGTTTCCTACTTTTTGGAAATGTTTGAGTTAAAAAGATAGTATTAATAATATGTGCAAAAACATCAGCAAGGTACGAACAACTAAGTAATATCATTTTCAAGTTAATACCATCACATCCTTTTGCATTACTCTTAATTTTAATTAAAGAAGACAAAATCTCAGTTTCAGTAATGTAGCTAAATTCTAAATTACCCTTTACTATAACTTCACTTAAATACTCATCTATAAGTTCAGCAGAGTAAGCATTTGTAGTTTTTGGTACGTTGTTAACAAAAAAGTTATTTAGTTCATCTACATTTTTAAGATATGATGGCAATTCTGTATCCTTACTTGGTAATGCGTTCATTTGTCAGTTCTTCCCACATTTTCCTAGGATTATTTTCACGGAAATAACTAAAATAAGCTTTTTTTCATTATTTATAGCCTGATTTGTATAATTTTTCAACGATTTATAATAATTTCTGTATGCAGTCAGTTTTGTTATTTTAAATTTAGAGAAAGCTTTGTCTCTAAGAGACATAAGAGTTTAATATTATACGTTATCCATGGCGATTTTTTTTTCGTAACTTGGATATATTTCTCTGGGGTATGTTTATCAAATAGATTTAAGGGTAACTCATTTAAAGTATCTACTTTATAGTTAATATCATCACCATCATATATTTTATGAAGAGGCAATTTTTGTAGGTCATTATTGGAATGTTTTAGATTTATATTTTATAAGTTACGAAACTCTAGCAAGATTGGAGGAGGTAAATATGTGTCTAGGGCTAATTGGCATGAAATCATTTCATGATCAGATAGTGAAAGACCACCTACCTTAAAATTAAAAAAGGCTGTGTCATTTTCTGGAAGTGCAGAGGTGGGCTAGAATCAACCTGGGGTTTCAAACCAAAGGTGGCTCTAGACTGCAATCGTTTGACCAACTTTGGCATATAGTGCGTTAACCTGATAGCCAAAAATAAACCAATCAGAAACCAGGAAGAATCTAAACCACCTATAACTATTGGCGAGCACAAAATGCACACCCACGGCTACAATCGAAACTTTACTGCCCATTAACATACATGTAAGGGAGGTTGCAGTAGGTACAGCCGTAAGGCTAAAGGTAAATGGCACGTGAATCACGGCAGCAAACGATGTGAGACATGGGAGAATACTAAAAGAGGAGGAATCAATCATACCTGAACTCAATTAATCAATTTCGACAGTGTTCCGCCTGTTTAAGTGGTAATACGAAATAAAAAATCATCGTTTATACCGACAGGACTAAGAATCATGAAGAAGCGGATGCAGGCATTTGCTGCCAAGAACACGAATTGAGACTCAGCATCCTCCTAGGTAGAAATGTGACCATTATCCAAATCAAACTTTTCGGGATAGTTAAAGTTACTTAGAAATTACTGAGACTGGCAGTCTCGAACAAATACATTTCGTTCCTAACTGACAGCAAATCAAGGAGAGCTGCGCTATCGAGACCAAGGGTACAATACAAGAGTGGATGGAAGCTCTAGAAAAACTTGCCGCAACCAACAGAGTTACAATATTCTGCATTAAAGGACATTCATTCAACTGGCTAGCCTGAAGAGCTGTTCTGGAGAGGGTGGGCGCTTTGGCTACAAACTGACAAGTATGCGGTCGCCAAAATTCATCGACTCACCAACACCGAAGCTGAGCAAGAAATACATTGAACTACCAAGAAACAGTTTGCCCCTGCTAATCGGTACCCTCATTGGACACTGCAAACTAAACAAGCACCTCCAAAACATCCCAAAAGATCACCTATGCCGGAAATGCAAGCAAGAAGTGGAGACTCTAAGGCACATCCTGTGTCACTCAAACATATTAGGTGGTCCGTATTCGGAGAAAAGTGGTCAAAGCTGGGAACCACTACACGGCCAACTACTTGACCTCACAAGAAGTTTAGATTGGTTTGAAGAGTAGGGCTCAGAACTTTGGGAACAGGTTTACCACACACTTTTCTCATCTGCAAATCTTTTGTCGTTAATTTATACGCCGTAGTAATTACAGTTCGTTGATAACAAATATAACACTAAGACGCGTATCAACAGTTTACTCACTTCCACAATACTGAACGTCTGCCTTATCGTTTTTAATGCCCTCGGTACAATTTTGAACCACATAAAAATCATTGCTCGTGACATGGCATCTTTGAAGGAAATTTGAATCATACGAAATGTATAAGTCGTCGTTTACTCCAGTTTCATACAGAACTATACAAAATAACGCTGGGAAGTTAAAGGCACCCACTTAGTTTACTAGCAATCAATGTCTTGGAATCAATTGACGCGTATGCTTCATAATGACAGACTAATGTCAAATACATCTCTCAAAAGGGACAAAAATAGCATATTTGCTTAAATATATTAGAAATGAAGGATCCAGAAACTGTCGACATGTCTTACTGTACAGTGGATGGATATGGGTCTGTATGGAAGACCATTGGAAACCAGTGAACTCCGCCCGTGATTCTTGCTGTCTAAATTTGAGTGTTTTATTAATTTGTGCATTCTTTTGTAAATATTTTATAAGCAAGAAGAACACAGTTATAAAGAATAAAGAGTATGCTTCGTTTACTAGCATACCCTACTACCTTGACCCAATTTCCTAACCACCAATGAAATAAGAGCAGAATGAATGATGGCAGTTGAACAAACACCCCTAACCATCGACTATGCAGAATGATGAACTGTACAGAAAAATGAGGGAAACCAGATTAATGCGAGCTTTCATACCTCGGTTAAAATAAGAGATTTTTGGAGAACTGAAAAGCTAGAATTGATCAAAATACCCAATGACTTCTTTTTATTTCCGAAAATCAAGAATACATTACAAGGTCAACGTTTTTCGATATCTGAAGAAGGAGCTCAAAAGTTTATAAACCAGAAAAAACAATACGTGTTTACCTTCACTTAATTGCTTTCAAAGTTAAAACTTTCTTAATTTATACGTAACACTAACCAGTTTTGGGTGAAAACTACAGTAAGATTCCTTAAAGTAAATAACTACTCTCTCTTGTGATTATTTTCTATACACAATATATCTATAACTCCTCTTAAGAATGAACAAAAATTAAGCAAAATAAATCTATTTATATATTAAGGAAGTACACTTTATTTACACTCCAAAAAATTTCGTTTCCTTACTTTTTAAAATAGAAGTTACTTAAAATATTTAGAAATTTGCAATACATCATTTGTTTTATTTCTAAAAATTTTTCATTTACATCGAGATACTTAGCTTCCAGTTCCAAACACGAAACAATTTTAAGAAGTTCTGAAGCTTTCGTTTCATGCCATCAAATATGAAAATATTTGATGGTCTTATTCTAAGAAAGAATTAACTTTAAAACTATTAAAAACTGTTTCAAAGTAATACCTAATGTGCCCAGATAAGCAAGGACTCTGCTCTAGAATAAAACAAATAATATTTTCTTTAAAATTTATTGCATAAATAGTTTAGTCATCCCAGGGTTTTTTCAAAAACCTGTTGCTTATACTAAAGAAAATAGTGGGTGGGGCAGAGGCCACTCACCCACCGTACATAACATTGGAATTTAAGCTAAAGATCGGCTTCAAAAATTATCCATACCACCAACAGTTACACTAACGTGTTTTATTTAAATTCAAGTTGAGGTAGTAAATAAAGTATGAATGTATATGCAAGGTAGGTGGGTGGTTCTTTTTTGAATTTGTTAGTTAGCTATTGATAATGAGCACTTAGTGCTCGAAACTACATCTAGTAAATACAAAATAAATTGTAAAGAAAGTGAATTCTAACGTGTTTTATTAATTGCATATTTAGGTTTAACGATTTAATTTTTTTTCTCGAGTAACTCTTGCCAATGTTCGAAACATTAGAGGGAAGGATAGAGCCCAGCCCATGTCTATTGCTATGCACCGAAACATTGGGAGTATAAAAAAAACACAGTAGATAATATCGAAACAAACGCAAATCCATATTATACTCTCTAAAATCTAAAATTTGCTGTTATTTAAACATTTCGGGTAGGTTTTAGTTTTTAACTTTAATTATAAGGTCAATTCCAAGCAATAAATCATATTAGGAATGGTTTCTACGTTTCAAAAACTATAATTCTAGAGTAGAATGGAGACCTTGCTTTGGGCAACAACAAAAAATAAGAAAGCAACAATAGAAGACTTGATGACAATCTGAGTCAAACATAAGAGAAGCTTGCCCAATCATTAGAAGTCAATGAAATTCAAAAAGTTGTTTGCATAGAATTGAAATACATGATTTATGATACAGAATGATTTAATGAAACTTATTTTTTTTTTCGAAGCTACCAAAGAAAGGTTTTTGTTGTAAAAGATTGTATTTTGGGATGAGAAATATATATTCTACGATAATTCAAGTAAAAATGCTACGTAATGCACGGTAAATCTTTACCATTATTCTCAACATTAATAATACTCGGCCTTATGTTGCAAAAAACGTAAAAATATATTAAAAATAATTTTTGGACAGAATCCTTCTGATTTTTTTGGACCGTTTGTTAGAAATAGGTATATTTATTACAATTGTTAATACTTATAATCCTCATTGGATTGTATACAGAAAGAGGGATGGAAGTTATCTTCCAAAATTAATATAGTTTATTATTGAAAAAGTGGACATAAATTAATATTTCTGGCAAATGGAGTGTTAAATGATTAGATTCACCATTGGAGAAGCCCGAATTTTTAATTTGACAAGAAACACTTAAATTCCGTAAAGAAAACATATACATTAACTGATTAAGCAATATTAAGGAAGAAGCAATTTGGTGAAGTTGATTAAAAATTCATTAAAAAATAAAGTCAAACAAACCAAGTATTAACTACCTATTATTTTTGTTATGTGTTTAAAATTTAAAAGTTGCAAATTTGTTATTTTAAAATCAGTAATTATTACTAATATAAAATTTTAATAAGTATTCTAAATTAGAGATATAAGTTATTTAAATTTTTTTGAATTTATTTAATTAAATGACCATAAATCTTTACTATAATATATATACCGTAATTCAATTAATCTATTATAATTGTTTTTATTTAATTTATTTAAATCAATTTAAAAAATAAAGATTACTATAAATTTTGTAATTGTCTATAACGGATTTATATGTGCAGAGCCGAAATCATTTCAAACTCACTTCCGAACTACAGGTTTTCGGTTTAGTTTCAATCTAGAAACAATGTACTCATTTTGAGTCGATCGTGAGTGATCGGGACATGAGCGGTAGGGTGTCTCTCGTGCAAGACATTTACCCCCCGGTGTGTCCCCTGCTCTGTCCTGTGTCGCCCGGGGGTGTGCGGGATCAGTGGATAGGGGAGGAAACGAAACGTTCCCTACCGCCCCACGTCTACAAATATTACCTCAACAGGACGAGATGCTACAGGAGGCAGAGCTTGAAGGTAGGTCCCGTCCCCTGAGTAAATTGTAAGTGAGGTTGTAATTTTAATTATAGTCATACGGCGTCTGTCGCTTGATTAAATTCCTCGCGGAGCTTTAATGCACTCAAAGGGCTTCAGGCAGTTTCAGTTCAAACATATAAATTAATTTTCTTCCTTATTAGGATTCGGATTTTATTTTATTTAAATCAATTTTTACACAGATTAAAAATCAAACTTTTAATTAAATAATTTATTTTAAGTATACATAAAAATACGATAAATTAAATTCTCACTTAACCCGTGGTGAATCATTTTAATTAGAAGGTAATTAACCTTCCAATAAATAAAACTATATATAAAATTGTAAGATTTAATTATATATTCATATTTGATCATTAATTTATATACAAAATATTCTTTTCGTGTGATGAGTAAATAATGTTACATTCTTAAGGTAGTATTAAATTTTCTGCGAAGTAATGGTGAATGCGCCGGGCAGGATTTATTTATATCGTAATAAATAATTGTAAATGTACCACGATACGAACGCCACGAGGGTCAATTTTGATTTATTTGATTGGAAAAAATAATATTTCATCGTGTCTTAAAGTTGTGTCCTTAATTTTCTGGAGTGCGCGGTGCCATCTATTCCACAATAGAGGAAACTCGCTGAAAAGCCACGTAAATCAAAAGGAAAAACTTTTCTCGCGCACAATTAGGTCGATGGAAATGGAAGGTTTTCTCAAAAAAAAAACTACGGGATTTATACATCTACCACGAAAACAGGGATTGTTTTTCCTTCCAGCCAAATCCTAATGGCAAGTGCGTTTTATTGGAAATGTGATTAGGTACGTTTAAATAAAATTCATTCACTTTACAATCAACTAATAGAAGTTTTAATTAAAATAAAATAAATGAATAAATATATTAATATTTTTATATTAATATTTACAAACCGACATAAAATACATTGTAATAAAATTTTAATTTATACGACCGGTTATATATCATTCTACTCATATATAATTTTATAAGTAATATTTAATGACATTTACAATTACAATGTACATTCCGTTTTATAATCAATATGTAATGATGGTAATGATATAAAACGTATTTTTTGTGTGAAGGGAAATAAAATGTAATTTGATCTGTTTCTCGTGAAAATGTGATTAGAAATTTTAATGGGCGATGATGGTGATATTGTTGAGTTAAGTGGTTTAGTGGCGCTTTTCCCAGAATTTCCCTGAATGGAAAATCGATGGTGATAATTGACCCAAATAGGCCCCAGCAAAAGCTATTAGCCGGTAAACAAATTTCCTTCATTAAAACATCAATGTAATGTTATTAATTAACAACTACGGGATTTAACCAGAAATTCTATTCGATTTACGTTCATAATGAAATATAGGTAGTGATGGAATGATTTATAAAGATATATTTTCACTATATACTACTACAATTACTTAGAATTGAAATTACAAGATTATTTTCATATTTATTAACATAAAAATTTATATTAAATATAATTTAAAAGCTAAGACTTTGATTTGATATGATACCTATCAAACCAAAGTCTTAGCTTTTAAATTATATCAGATATATATATATATATATATATATATATATATATATATATATATATATATATATATATATATATCTGATATAGTTAAATTTTGGATTTCCACGATTGAATTTTTAAAAAGGATTTATTTCTTGATTAATTATATTTTACATTATAAACTTTAACAAATTACATCTTACTAATATAATAACGGTCTAATGGTTAATATAATAATGGTAATGAATGAGGCGATGAGTCCTATTTATAATATAATAAATGCTAAGCTAATCGGAATGTCATCCGGTGCATGATGCAATCTTTATTGCGCATTAATTAAAGGATAAGTTAGTTATGCATATGAGATGAATAATATTAATTGTTTAATAATGAAAAATAACAATGAAATGTCTATTGTGGCCGCAAGGTTACTCCTCTCCCCCTAGATTCGACACACACGGGGAGGCGAATTATTGTCTTCTGAAATGGTCACTGCCCTTTTTCTTTTCAGGTATTTTAACACTAGGGCCACTATACATAATAAAATTAGGAGGTACACAAATATTGTCCATAAACTAGGTTGAAGGGATATTACACTGTCTTCGAGGGGCACCTGGGAATATATTGGAACATCTTCTAATTTGAGTCTTTTGAAATTAATTGTAAAATTGTTTAGTTTTTGGGGTTTCAGTTTGGGGTTCACGGCACTCACTATCACAGGTATTCCATAGAATTCTTCGGTTTTTGGAATCTTATGGTTCCTATAGTAGAGGTTGCACCCTTGTGGTTGGATTATGAAGACTCTTCGAAGGTCCTGGTTTTCTTCCTTTTCTGGGCATGTTGTTCGTATCCTTTCCTTAGATACGAAGACAGCGAGGAACTGATCGGTGTACGGTATTTTCTCTAAATGGTTTTTCTCAATCTATAATTTAGTAAATTTACAGTCATCTGTATTTCCATTATTAAGTACTTCATTTTCACAGACTGCTTTATAATTTATTACCAAATTGTCTTGGCATTGATATTGTTTTTCAGTTTTTAAGCACATATCTCTTAGAGGCCAAATTTTTGAATCAATTCTTGATTTTAATAGTAGTTTGACATTTGGAATTACAGTTACATATTTCGACTCGAAATTTAAGGGTATTGGATACATTTTATAAAGGTCAAAAGAATGTTCATAGTTAATTGGTAGAGATAGGAAATAGTAAATTTCAGACTCTTTAATTTTGCAATTTACAGATATTATAGATTCAAAGTCCAAAATATTTTCTATTTTTATTTCGAACGGTAATTTCTCATTATAATGAATTGAAATTCTTTTTAGTTTCTCAAGTAATTCTTGGGGACTAATTATGTCGGGACTAAGAGTTCTCAGTTTGCAGAACGTTAATGAGTTGGTAATTTTATCTAAAATATTTTCAACAATGCCAAAAAGTAATATGAGTTGATTATACAAATCTTTTACGACCAGAACATGTTGGTGATCAATTTCTTCTTTGTAAATTGAATGAAGTTGCATTATTCGAACTCTAAGGAGATTTTGATTGTGTGCGATATCTTTGACTGTATTATTAACATTTTGAATAACTTTAATATTCGTACTCTATCCAAATTTTAATTGATTTTGTAGATTTTGTTCATTAGTAATTAAATGTTTTAAAATTTCATCTATTCTTTTTTCGTCACGCGAATCCATGTTTCCGCTTATTGTCTTAATTATAGTACGTAAACCGTCGATCAGACGTCTTTTCGTGCGTTTTATTTTGGCACCCAATTCTATAGTTTTAATTTTATTTGTTACTGAATTTTGAGAGTAATTTAGAATCTTTTCGTAATTTTGGAATTCATTTTTTAAATTTGGAAATATTATTTGTAGTGTCTATTAAAAATTCATATTGTCTATTTAATTTATAAACTTCTTCAAATATAGTACTCAGATCGTAGTGATGCACTAGTACGTGTTTAGTCTTCTCTAATTTTGCTAATCCTAAATTTATTGGTAATAGTCCAGCATTTTCGGTAATGTTCTTAATTTCGAAGGTAGTCACATGAGTGATGAAGAGTAACCTAAAAGTGATTAATTATCTATTAGAAACTTGGTCAGCATAATTTTCAAAAAATGATTTCCTTTCTTGAACTAGACTAGGTGGCTCGAATGAAGTGCCAGGTAAGCTGTCATCTAATTTAGGTGCGCCAAGATAAATGGTTATTTGTATTTGTGAATTAAGGAATATGTATTCGATCATGGCTTTAACAGTTTCATAATTTAATTGGTCCAGGCCACAGCCTAATTTAGGGATTGCTAATTTAGTAATGTTTTTATCTGTACAAAATTGTTTCAAATTCAATAAAGTTTTAAATAGACATTCTAGTGTAGGTTTATCATAATAATTTTGTTTTGTAATAAGATAAATAATGTAACGTTCGTCTTCTAAAATATGACAAAGTGAATATAATTGCAGGTTTTGTTTAGACAGTTCTCTAATTCTGCCGAATCTTACTTTAAATTTCTGGGCTATGCCTGCACTCATTTTTAAATCTTGGCTAACGCAATGGGCAAGAGAAAAGTCAGATGGAGCATGGAACAAATCATCATTAATTTCATGTACATTTTTATTTTTGATTAAATTTTTGGTATTAAAGTTATTGATAAAGGTTTTAAAATTCAAGATGTTCTCAGATTTAGATTTTTTAATTGTAGGTCTCTTAACATTTGATAAATGAATTTTGTCTACTTGGTTACGGTGACTAGTTTCGATTTCAGCTGTATTACGATCAAATCTTACTCTCTTAATTTTCTCCTTTTTAAATTTGTTCTTAGTTTTTGATTGTTTTTGTTTATTTTCTACAAATATTTCTTCAGGGATTTGTGGTGGTTCTTCGCGAGATACGTTCCGTTTTTCAATGTATTTAGTTTTATTATTTATTATCGTCTCATTAATTTTTTCGTATAACAATCTTACTTTTTCTTTGTGTAATTGGACATAGTTATTTGTTAGTAGAGTTTCCAAATCTAAATCTAATAATGAGTCATTTTCAATATGGCCTGAGATGATTTCGACAGGTTTTAATTTAGTTGTAGAATGAATTGAATTATTATAGGCAAGGATTGCATAGAGAATTTTTATTTCGACCGATTCGTTTTTGTAATTATCTTGATTGTTAATAATCTTATGTGTTCGATAATTGTCGAGTGTACGCGTTCGACAATTCCATTTGATTCCGGATGCTGTGAACTAATAAAGTGGATATTAATTTTATGAGGGGCCAAAAGTTCTCGAATGACTGTATTTTTAAATTCTAAATGATTATCGGAGATTATTAAATTTGGTGTTCCATGATGACAGAAAAATTTAATTAGGTTAGTCGCGATTTCTACAGCTTGATAAGAATTAAGTTTATCCAGTTGAGTGTATTTCGAAAAAGAATCTATAATACTGAGGAATTTTACATTTTCTAAGGCTATGCAATCAATATGAATAATTTCGAACGGTTTTAAAGCTGTGGGTGTAGTATTAAATTTGATTTTTAATGGTTTACGCTCATACTTTGAAACAAGACAAATTTCACAATTATTAATGTACTCCTGGATAGTTCGTCTCATATTTGGCCAATAATAAGTGCGTTTCAATTTTAATTCTGTCTCGTCTATACCCCTGTGATTAGTTTTACCCTCGTGGTAATTTTTAATTATCTCTGAAATATCATTTTCTGTTTCAACGTCAGTTAATAGATTGTTACACTTGGTCATTTTGATTTCTGAGTTTCTAAAATATTTCTGAAGGACACCACTTAACTTTTCATAAACAGGACTTTTGAAATAAAGATAATAACTTACTTTAGGAACAATGTATTCTTTAATAAAATCAACTACTTCTTGAACAAAATTAATTTTGGAAAATTGTACATTAATTCTCATTTTCTTATTTTGGAACATGTTAATAATTTTGGGTTTGCATGGGGGAATGTTCGACTTCAGATATTATGATTTGATTATCACCTACGTTAACAGGTTTATCCGATATTGGTATGCCTACTATGGGATGTTCTAAAGAAGAATGGATCGTTGCACCATCTTCATTTTCTATTTCATTTACGTGTATTGTTTCTGCAGGTTCTACTATTAGAGATGATGGGTTTTCTATGTCTTCAAAATTTTTTAAATAACTTTCTAAATTTGGTCCATACTCTTCATTAACATTAAGCTCTATTCTTGAAAGTGCGTCAGCATTCCTATTTAATGTACCTTTTTTATAAACTATATCATAATCGTATTCAGCTAATTTTAATCTCCAGCGAACTAATTTTGAATTCGGCTCCTTTATAGACATCAGCCATTGGAGGGGCCTGTGGTCAGTTACTATTTTAAATTTACGTCCGAATAAATAAGGGCGAAAATATTTAACAGCCCAAACTATGGCAAGTAATTCTTTCTCAATTGTTGAATAACGTGTCTCTGAATCGTTTAATGTACGGCTTGCATAAGCGATAGGTAAGTCAGAACCGATTTTTCCTTGCGATAAAACGTCGCCAAGGGCTTGGTTACTAGCGTCTGTAGTTAAAATGAACGGTCTCGAGAAGTCAGGATATTGAAGAAGAGGTTGATTAGTTAATACATTCTTACAAAGGTTAAAGCAATTTTGGTAATCCGGGTCGCTGATATTAATTATTGAATTCTTCTTTAAACATTTAGTCATTGGTTTAGTAAGTTCTGCAAAGTTTTTAATAAATTTCCTATAATAGCCTAACAGTCCTAAAAATCCTTTTATCTGTTTCATCGTTTTTGGGATGGGATAATTTTGAATTGCTAAAATTTTGTCTGAATTAGGTTTAACGCCTTGTGGTGTTACAATATGTCCTAGATAAGCTACTTCTTTTCGAAAAAATTCAGATTTATCTAACTGTATCTTAAAATTTGATTGTCGTAACCTATTAAATACTTCACTAAGTCTATTAACGTGTTCCTGTAAACTTGTCGAAAAAATTATTATGTCATCCATATATACTAAACAATATTCATTTTGAATTCCTCTTAATATATCGTCAATTACGCGCTGAAATGTAGCTGGGGCATTTTTCAAGCCAAAAGGCATTCTCAAAAATTCATAATGTCCACGCTCGGTATTGAATGCTGTTTTTGGAATGTCACGTTCTATTTCAATCTGATGGAAACCCGATGCTAAATCTAAAGTAGTAAAATATTGCGCTTTACCTAATTTGTCTAACAAGTCATTAATATTTGGAAGTGGGAACCGGTCACCTACTGTCTTTTCATTTAGTTTTCTATAGTCAAAAACAACACGCCATTTCCTCTGGCCTGATGCATCTAATTTTTTCGGAACTATCCAAATAGGCGATGACCATTGACTAAACGATATGGCGTAATTATATTTTGCTCTAACATTTCATTTATTTGTCTATTAACTTCAGCCTTATGCACTTCTGGATAACGATAAGTTTTACTAAACACTGGTATTTCATCTGTAGTGATTATCCTATGCTTAATTCTATTAGTGAAAGTCAAATCATTATCTTTAGAATTAAATATATCCGAATATTTAAGTAACAAATTCTTAATTACGGCTTTCTCTTCGTCATTCATATGTTCTGACCTTATTTTCGAAAAATCGAATTTTATTTTATTTGCATTAAACATATTTAAATTATTATTATTAGTATTACGACATTTTTTATTAATTTTATTATTTATATTTTGTTCATAGGGCACCACATCATATTCATTGATGGGTGTCACAACAAAAGGTTTTTTCAGGGTAACTTCCCTATCTATATCTGTTTTATTTACAACTGTGCAATACGCTTTATTATTTTTTACTAATGTAATACATTCTGGCATTAAAAAATTTAATACATCCATTCTAGGGATGACGGCTTCGCCGTGGTTTATATTTTCAATTTCTACTTCTATTATTTGTTGACTTTTTGCGGGCACTAATATCCGCTTAGGGACCGCAGCAACATGTTTTCTTTCATTATTATTATTATTATTATTATTATTATTTTTACTATTATTATTATTATTTCTAGAATCAAAAATATTATTATTATTTCTACTAGTTTTATTATTGTTATTATTACGATTAATACTAACGTCATTAAAATTACTACTAACATTATAATTGTTTATCACGCCTTGGTCATCCCTAAATCTAAGAGG